>JAITYT010002713.1:70420-86021 GCA_025433975.1 Liostenogaster flavolineata | reverse complement strand
AGACGAAGGAGGAAGGGATGGTAAGAGAGAGAGAGAGAGAGAGAGGAAGGAAAAAAGAGAAAATCGGGCGTACGATGACGCGGACGTCGAAGTGGAGCGAATCGACGACAGGCACGAAAGAAATGGAAATTCCTCGCGCGAAAAAATCCCGAAGGATTTTATTTACTCGCGACGACAGCGACGAGAACGATGGTGGCGGCGACGAGCGTGCAGGCCGCCATTTTGCCGCTGCGACCGCGACTACTCCCTCGACCTCCCTTCTTCCGCTCGTAACGCGTCCGGCAATGAGAGCAGTAGGAACTTAACGACGCGTGGCAACGCGATCGCAGCTGCGTGACTTTCACCGTGAGCTTGCGACGCGATCGTACGTCCGACTGAAAGCTCGCGGGCAGCAGCCGCGCACGAGGTACGTCGCGACGCCGACGACGCCGTCGACTCGTCGCCGTTCCTCGTATTGATTGCGTTCGACGCTCGCTCGCTCTTCGCCCGCTTGCGGGTCCGCCTGGCTGCCGGTATGCGCCAAACTTACGCCAGCTAGGAGAAGCTCGCCCGTTCTTTTCGTCCCACCGAGATTATCCTTTATTCGTTCTTAGGCGCCGTACCTACGATTTTTCGAATCGAGCCGCACGTTTACCGCGATTCTATCCGCGCTAAACGATAAGAGATCTTCGCGAAACGACGAATTCCTCGCGTAGCGCGTAACCCGACTCGCAAGTTAGCATCAATTTTACCGACAATTTTATCGACGATCGAAGGGTTTTTAGTAGCCATCCTTCGTCGCTTTGGTCGACCGATCTCGAAATGTTTCACGCAGCGAACGATCCGTTGTCGTAAAAGATGTACGATACGCGTTACGGACGTACGAGTTCTAAATTTGAATCCGACGCGATATCGATCGAACGGATGCGTGATATCGATTGTCGAGTGACGTAATCGATTCGATATTTACGATACGCATCGATAGATGGCGCTCTTGCATTTGTTTGGTTATATCCATCGTGCTCTACACGGTATAATGAGGTTTAATATTTATTCGTTCGAAGTTGTCGAATGAATCGTGTGCGAATTTTGTAAAGAGAAATCTGGAAATCGCTCGCGATGGATTACAAAGACGAGCAGCACAATGAGATAGAAGCTCTGGAGTCGATATACTGCGGTGAATTGGAAAGTACGTAACCTCACATTGCGATAACATAACCTATGATTTATTTCTCTTGCCGCAGGCACGACGCTTCTTTCTAAAGAATCGTCTGTCGTTTTATGACGAAACTATTCACGACGAAGCACGACTATCTGTCGCGTCGTCGCTTTTAATTTAAGATACGGTTGAAATATGTGCGCCTTACAGTTCTAGCTACGGAACCGTTTTATTCCTTCGCCATACCGATTAAGACCGAGGAATACGACAGCGAGACTGGTAACGGTCTCAGTTGTCGATTAGAGTTTACGTACACGATTAAATATCCGGACGAGCCTCTCGTAATTTCTGTCGAAGAACAGGAGCATTTCGAAGAGGATAACGCGGACAAATTGAAGGAACATTTAGCCGAGCAGATGAACGAAAATTTAGGAATGGTAATGGTTTTTACGTTAGTTAGTACCGCTCAAGAATGGCTAAATGTTCAATGGGATAGGATGAAGTTGAAGAGGGAGGAATCTGCAGCGATTAAGCTCAAGGAAGAGGAAGAACGAGAACGAGTGAGCGACCGAGTTTCGATGGCTGCGCTTCTGCGTTCTTGCGTTAGACGAGGAAACGCTTATTTGGATTTATTTGTTCTTGCAGAAAAGATTCGAAGGAACTCGCGTTACGGTGGAAACCTTCTTAAGCTGGAAAGAGAAATTCGAAGAGGAAATAGGATATACTAAACGGAAAGAGATGGCGGAGCGAGAAGGGAAGAAGTTGACAGGGAGGGAATTGTTTATGACGGATAAAACTTTGGATCAATCGGATCTTAAATTTTTGGATGACGGTGCGTTATCGGCGTTTCGGATTCTGCTCGTATTCCACGATCGGTTTATCTAACGCAACTTTTGTTTCTTTTGAATAGGAGATGCCATGAAAATAGACGAGAGTTTATTCCAAAATATGGACGATTTAGATTTGGACGACGAGGACGATCCAGATTTCGATCCAAATAATGTTTCATCGGATAGCGGTTAAATGAATTTAAAATTATATTTATTATTGCAGAAAATTTTAATCACCAAGTATTTATATTTGAGAAATAATATTTTATAGTAATTGTGATTACTATAATTTCTTAGGTTAAAATGTCTTCGAAAGAAGTACGCCGTTGCGAAATGTAAATTTACATTTAAACGGTGCTATTTACGTTAAACGTTCGGTACGAATCTTGGTGATACTGATACAATAATGAATGTTACTAAAAAAAAAATTACGAATAGGATATAAAATAAGTGATTTTTATAATCTTGTAAATAGTCTAATTTTGTTCATAAAGTCTTTACTATATTTAAGTGTGTATAACTTCTTTATTCCGACATTCTTTATGTCGATTAAGTAAGAACGACGACGATCGGGTAAGCGCGACCGATTATGAAATTAAGAGCGATGACTTTAACGTTTGAGATTTAACATTTATTTATAGTATCGGAACAATAATTCATAACTTTGACAACAGTTTATAATGAGAAGTAGTTGCTTTTATCGCAACTTTCGGTAAGTGTTCTCCACTTATAGATTCGCGATGAAAACATCGAGTATACACAGATATTGGAATCGAATAAATGTTTCTTGTCCTTGTGAAATGGCAGTAATAGAAGTCTATTCGATGTTGCTTAAAATTTCTATTTCGTATTACGTAGGAACCCTTTGACAGATGTTTCGGTATAGTTTACAAAGTTTACATCCATACTAAATATTTTCTATCGAATAAAAGGATGCACGCATCACAACACCATATAAAACAATAACATTTCTATTATACTTTTTAAATTAAAATATTACCTCCTGACATTTTCTAATACAATATATCCTCGCGTGTTAAATACCGAATTATTTTAGCGTTCTTTACTTTTTATAATTCCATGTATGTCACCTTTTATTCATTTTCCGTGAATATTATCGTAGTTTACAAGGGACACGTTACTTTCACTTATACTTGAAATCAATGGTAACTTGCTTTAAGCGATCGGTCTTAACAGTACTCTTAAAAATAACTATTCGCTATCTTCCTTTCGTTAAAAATAAATGTTTTCTATAATCTGCGATTTAACGATTACTTTATTTTTAATAATAAATAATAAAAGTATACTATATAAAAAATAGATTATCGATCAAAATATAGCAAGATAGAAAACGAAGTTAGCGAATAGCTTTACGATGGATCGTTACGTGTTATTAATTATAAATAATAAATAAGTACGGATTGGTGGTATATCATGTTGGATCACTATTTAGTTATAATTAATTAATTCAACGATGTACAAACTAGCATAATTACAATTAAATACTGTACGGTTCGTCCAAATTCTATTCTAACTAATAAGGTGTAATGAATCCGTTGGTAGTAGCTGCAAAATCTTTTATCTTTTACTTGAAACAAGGTTTGCGATCAAAAAGCAAGCAATAGGTATTATTGCAATAATTATTACAATTATTTCGTAACGCATCAGTCTCCAATTTCTGCTCGATATTAGCCAGCCTGTATAACACCGTTAAAAATATTTTTATTAATCTTTTTAGACATAAAACTAATTCAGAACGAGTGTGTGTATTTCAAAGTTGCAGCTTCGTTTTTACATTCGCCAACACGTCATAATCTGTCGGGAGAAGAATACAGTTAGTTATAGCACAGCACTTCATTATGTTTAGCAAAGCAATATTTTTATAATATGAATAGATACATATATTTTAGTCATCTCGTCTTCAATTACGCTTATAACAATACGACTTTGCTTAAGATATGTTCATTGCTTAGGTAGACATGTTAATTTTTTCAATAGAATTATTTTACGTTAAACGCTGTTAAAGACGTTTTGCGTTCTAATCCTGATACTCACCGGTAGTAATCATTAATTAATTCTAACACGTAATAAACGTTGTTTACGTACGTATTATAGATTTTTCTAACCAGTCATAACATTTTGTACTACGATATGGAAAAAATTACACGAAAAATATATTCTTTACTCGATGAAAACTATATTATGTTATATACTCTTAAAAAATAGTTTTACGATACGATACAGCTTTCGTATTACGAAGACTGAGAGAAACGTCATAATCTTAACAACATTAGTTAAAAGCACATTTATATTGTTTGTGATCGTCTTGACGCATAAAAAAAGAAATAAAGTATTATTTCATTGCAGATATCATGCGATCGAAAGGTTTTTAAAAGTAGGTTTTGAAATTGCTTGCATCGAGCTTGCCGAATGTACTCACTACTTGTTGCCCTCCATAAAAACTTTTAAAACTTCTTATATTTATATACATATATATTTTCTTCGAAGAATTGAAAAATATTCGTATCAACAAAGTTATATATATGCATACAAAATGTAATAAAGCAAAGATATGAGCGTAAAAGCGTGCATCAGTTTGTATCACTTATCTTTGCATTCTAGGATCGTGGGAATAGGCTTGATTTATTGGACAGGGATTTCGATGACTTTAGAGATCAATTATTCAATCTTTCATCAAAGAAAAATCTGGAAACTTAAATATGAAATAAATTATCATGTCTTCGACTAGAGACAAATGTATTCGTAAAATATAAATTAGAACTGGACAAAAAGTAAAAAATTCACAATTGAATTATTCACAAAAATAAATAAATAAATAAATAAATAATTAATATTCATTCTTGTATAGTGACCTAGACGTTACATTTTTATTTTGATAATTACTCTTCACAGAGTTAAATCGTTTATCTTTATGAATCATTATACTGCTTTACATTTACTTCGTTAAATTATACCAAGGTATTCACGACATTTAAGTTCACACAATACACTTACGCTGTTGACGTAACGTTAAAACATAAATAGGCAATAATTCTGTATTTTCATTACTTTCGACCAGTCAAATTTCATATAACCACGAACTACCATCGGTTTTAATACTGTACAAGGGACGAAGAACATGCGAATAGTGTGACATTAGTGTTCTATCTGATTCTCGAATGCTTTCAACAGTGCTATGACTGATTTCTATGTCTCAGCATTCTTTTCAAATTATGTTGTAAGGACGTAGTATTGGTCATACAACAGTTATTGTATCTTGTGATACAAATTATGTACATATAGTGCCTTGTGTACAATTGCCATAAGTGATTTTTAAATGGCATATAGCGATATTTAAATCGTTAATATAATTATGATACCCTTCGAATATCTCGGCCGATGAAATCCGCTACAGATGTTTTAAATCGTGGCGGATTTCTACAGTGTCTCTGAAAAAATTAATTAAAGCTTCAGCAATTTGCATTATAGTTAACCATCCGAAGGATGATTTCTTTAGTGGAAGGGAATGATATGGATTATACGTGGAAGTGTTAAATTGCAGAAAATAATCCAAGCATACTACGAGCGTGATTAATAGAAGTAATAAGATGAAATTAATGAGTAGGCAGAAGAGAAGTATTTCGATTGATGACAATACGTTAAAGATGATATAATACGTATAGCTTTTCTCTCACTATTTCATGCTCCGTATAGTTCTACTTCTTACGTAAATGCAATCGATAAAATAAAGTTATTAAGCATTCGATATTACATATTGTCTCTAAAACGGATGAAAATTATCGCAAATAATATTTCGCATTTGTCGGGAGGTAGTTACTGTTGTTTCTATTGTTAATAAACGTACGAAGCGTAGTTTTGTGTGCCGACTACAGAAAAAAATAAGAAGAGTGCGTGTCAAACTTAGAAAACATACATATTATATTAAGCTTTAAAATAAATTATTAATTCCATTAGCGTCGCTTTGTTCTTTACTAATTCTAGGTGACTATTTTATACATTACGGTGTACTGGGTACTAATTGTTATCGCTATCTTCTATATTAATCTAGACATCACTCCTTTGAACCTATAGCTTGTGTTATAAAAATAATGTTGTCTTTTCCGTTAAGTTATAAAATGTGTCGATTCGTGCTTGGAGGACATTCGATCGTTATTAATGTCAGTGAGGATGCAGTACTTACTTTTCTGGCAAAACACGAGGACTGGCATAGTCACCTGGCCACTCATATTGGTTTGCCAATGGACTGTCATAATTGGCATCATACATTTTACTTACGATAAATTGTCGTTTATCTTTTGGCTCTGGGTATTCGCTCGCCAACCCGCCTATGGGCAATTGAGACATTTTATATCAGAGTAGCGTAAAAAATTCCGTATTGCTCAATTTATACTTTCGGGACAAGTAATATTTTTGTCGTATTATCGAACGATAATAGTTTAATTTATTAATATCGTTCTATTTTAATCGATCATACTCGATCGTGTCAAAAGAATCAACTTACTCTTAGCGTACGCGTAATCAGCTATTCTAATAGCAATGTCGATGGAACATTCGCGAATGGTACCCAGTGGCGGATAAAGACTTCCCATTTCGAGATCCTCGTCTTTGACGTGATCGGCTACAGCCTGTGCAGAGATCAAGAATAGATCTTCCGTAATGTGATGAACGCCTGTTGCAATAACACCCAATGCGATTCCTGGGAAAATATAGGCATTGTTTCCTTGTCCCGGTTTATAAATTTTTCCCTTATAATTCACTTCACCAAATGGCGAGCCTGACGAAAATACGCATCGACCCTAACATGTAAATAAGCATTCGTATATAATCTCTTTAAAAGTAATGCAAATTATTCTTCTATAACTATCGTAAAGGACTTACATCGGTGTAATCGTAAGCTTGCTGAGCAGTGCATTCTGCTTTGCTGGTTGGATTACTAAGAGCGAAGATCAATGGTCTTTCGTTATTCTTCGCCATTTCTTTTAAAACCTCTGGTGTAAATGCGCCAGCTGCTGCCGATGCTCCTGTTTGAAAATATTAATATGAGACAAAATCGTATCGTACCATTTTGAAAATCAAAATTACGTACCGATAAGCACGGTAGGTTTCACTTCCTTTACTACTTCGATCAGAGTCTTCATTATTTTATGATCCTTCGCATACCATATTTTATGGCCCTCCAAATTACCTTCAGGTCGATTCTTCACTAAAAGTCCGTCGATGTCCATCATCCATATATTATTTCGCGCTTGTTGCTCCGTACAACCGTCAGCTTCCATCGCTTTTACGCAAAGATCAGCTATTCCAATAGCTGCCTGTTATTACGAACGAGACGAACGCGTTCGATAAATAACGTCGAGTACCTCTACGTTCGATCGATAAATAATACTACGAATAAATTGTATTTACCTCGCCGGCACCTAGGAAGACGAATCTATTGTCTGACATTTTCTTCTTTGTTATTCTTTTCGAAGCTAAAATGCCAGCTACAGCTACGGCAGCCGTACCTTGAATATCATCGTTGAAAGTGCAATATTTATCTCGATATTTATCCAAGAAGCGGAAGGCATTATGGTTTCCAAAGTCTTCGAACTTACAGAATATCAAATGATAATTAATGCAGTGAAATTTCACCAAGTCGGTCGTTTGCAGTTATGCGTTATGAATTATGCATTAGAATTAATACGATTTTATCACGATAGAAAATCAACGATATATTTGTTGTTAATTACTTACTTGAATGAGTACGTTCTGGCCATATTTTTTAACACACGCAGCCATGAACTCATCGATCAGTTCGTCGTATTCCGCACCCTGACTTCTAGGTTTATTTAGACCGATATAGTGAGGATCGTCTCTTAGTTGTTCATTGTTCGTGCCTACATCGATCGTAATTGGTAAGCACTGGTGAGGTTTAATTCCTGCCAAAGCAGTGTAAAGAGCCAACTTTCCTACTGGGATTCCCATTCCACAAGCGCCTAGATCACCGAGACCTAAAATTCGTTCTCCGTCGGTCACGCATATAGCACGGACAGCTTGTTCTGGCCTAAAAATTAAATATTAAAAATTAATCATTGAACCGCATCGTGCTATATATTTGTTAACGTTCATCAACGAAAGTTGGTAACGAGAAATTTGAAAATAATTATTCTTGTTAATTTTTTAATCGCTTGACTTCTATCTTTAAAATATCCTTACTGTATATGTGTACTTTATGTTTCTTAAATGATATATCTCAAATACCTAAAAATGTGAAGCTAAAATCAGATATGCGTCGAAGATTATAGAAAGTAAAACTTTCTAAAGATAAATTAGATGAGCTGTAAATATAAATTCTGTTAAGAGAATATTATCAATATATTTATACTGATTCATAAATGATAACTTCTTGCGTTGAATGCAAAGTAATAAGACGCAAGTTTCTATATTGAAAATGTATAAAATTAAAAAGTTTGAAGTGATCATTTATCGAATCGTTACCGTCGACGAGTACTAACCAATTGTTTAAAATTTCGTAAATGTGACCTTTGTCATATATGGTGATGAAAAGTCCACGTGGTCTACGGTAGATAACACCAAATTTTTGACATGCCAATCCCACGGTAGGAGTATAAACGATGGGCATCATTTGTTCGATATTTTCACTCAACAGTCGAAAAAATAATCTTTCATTCCTCTCCTTTTACAGAAACAAATATTAAATTTATCGAAGTTTTCAATCTATTCAATTATTTCAAATACTTTGCGGTGTATACGATTCGTAATCGTATATCAAATGTTTAAGAAGAATGCGAGTACTATAAAAAATGTAAGCAGAACAATTCTTTTTATTTTACCTGAAGTTCCACAAGGTAAAGATAGCGATTCAAATCTTCCGTATATTTCATTACCGAAGCTTTGCATAGAGCTAGTTGTTCCTCTTGCGTTTTAAATCGTGGAGGCTGTAGGCCATGTATCCCCAAAGATATTCTTTCTTTTAGCGTGAAAGCCAAGCCCTGATAGACGGAATCGTTTAGTCGACAAGTGTTGAAAATATTACTTATATCTGTATAGCTATAATTAGATTCTACATTTCCTATATATTGTATTCATGTAAATACATATATGCATATTGTGTATATAAATATGTATGTTTATTTATTGTATTTATACAAAGACAATATATAGAAACAGAAGAAAATAAAATATACTTTATTTAGACGCGGATCCCTAAGGTGGCCAATACCCTTCACCATGTTGATAGGTACAACGTCTCCGGAGACTTCGTGTATATCTCTTTGTTGCACATCCTTTGCGGCAGGATGCGAAGGTGGAAGCGCTCGCACCCATGATCCTCCACAATTTCTACTACAGTTCGACCTGCAAAAATACCATTCCAATTTTATTACAATACGAAAGAGCAATGTAAAACTTACGTAATGCAGTTTCGCAAAAATACTGCGCATTCGTGTAAAAAGTATCTTAAATACTTTATATCTTATTCATTATTTATTACGTAATATTATAGATACGTCGCACTCGTTCGATTGTCAAATGATTCTGCAGTTATGGAAAATTAATTACCGATCGTTGTATATCGATTAGAAGCTTTTTCGTGTACGGAATCATTATCGATATAAACGGTGCACGTATACCTAAACATTGGTTCGATTGAATACTTCAAACGCGATTTTCAGTAAGTCAATCGACAGACCGAGGCAGTGCCAGTTTAGTTGGCACATTTCCCAATACATAATGTCTATGTAACTACTACAAAACGAATGATAATATGTCACGGTGTGACGTAATGCATCAATTCGCATACTTACAATGAAGAATTTACGAAAATAGCATATCGATGGAGACGCGAAGATAAAATCGAATATTACATCATTGAGTAATTCTGATTAATGAATGTTTCCTAATAGTTAAATCAGCAATCGAATTATTGATAGTTTCATCAGAGAGGAAAGAAAGATACTTTCTATTCTTTAGGATTCGACGACAGTAGTTATTTTTAAGTTCTCTAGATTTAATTTAACAGACTTCTTACGTTATCGTCATGTTAATTCGTCAATGTAAATTTAAGTTATGTCATCGAAAGATGCTGTCGAAAGCGAACACTGTTGCCGAAGCTAACGATCAGTATTTTGTAGGAAATAAATGCAATATTAATGGAACTTTTAATCGATATCGGTAGTTCACCGACCAGATGGTCTGTCTGTGAATCTCTGCAAAAAAGCGAAGCGCTTACGCATTCGTATTATTTCATTGATGCGATAGAAAATTGTAATAATTTATTACCGTCGCGTACTAGTCAAACGATAAGAATTCGATATTATTTAGTTACATACATAAATAGATTGAATATTTATGTATGACAATTTCAGTAACATCGAATTTCAATGTAGTTTATTCTTATCTAGACTTTTTCTAGACTTTATCTAGACTAGAAGTTTTTGGGTTATTATTAATATTAAGAGGTGTACACGAAATTATTGAAGACCATATTAATGGATCGAAACGAATCGATCTTTACTCGATATTTTAATCACATTTCGTTCGTTCAAGGATGTACATTACCGAATCACTGTGTTTGACAGTGCGAGGTGTATCCCATATTATTCAAATATTTCTCTTCCGATTTGCACATAGAGTCAAATTGTCTGTGTTAGTTCCTTGTAATCAATTATTTCATAATTGAATTATGAAATGTAAAGAACCTTACGTTTTCTAAACAGAAAGTAGACGCGTAGTTATTTATCATTTTTTACGTTACTATTTTGTAAATCGGAACTATGACACGAAATAGGTACAGGAGAATTTTTAAAAAGTTTAGTCGAGTAAACGTTTACACGAGAATTGTTAAAATAAAGTGCACGACGAGGGAAACAAAATTACAACTACAGATATCATCGCTGTGAAGCGAACGTTATTATCGTACATATGTATGATTACGTGTATGAATAAATGCATTCTGAAATAGTATATCTTGCAATTATAAAGTAACGCATGCCAACTACTTGTTATACAGACCGAATTTACTCTAATATTTGTATGCGTCAAATAGTAGAAGAAACCATCGCAATGCAGTTGCATCGAAAATAATTTTAATTGCGCGATAAAAAATATATTAATGTATTTAGGGTTATTTTCTCTTTAGCTTTGGAATTATTACGTATATATAGATTTTTCGAAGAGTACAAAATATAAGCCTTCCATTGGTTTTTTATTATGTTACGTAAAAGAGGAATAAAGTAACGTTCGTAATAGCTGGAAGGATAATATGTAACGAGGAAAGATAAGTATTCGCACGACGATGTCAATCGCGAGCATAAACGCTGGATTATAATTCCAACGTTTCTAAGACGTAAATTACATAACGTATCTCTTTACGATTAAAATTATAATGCGATGAAGAGTACCCGGACAAATTGATTTACATCCCTATACAGCGGATATAAAATCATTTTGGTGTAGAAAATAGTTGGAAATAATTTGATTAACGAGATAAATTTATTCGAGGACGACATATCGGGCGTATCGCGACATATAATTTCAAGGTTACTGCGATCAATGAAATTGCACTCGGCTACATTGTAACGCGCTTCCCTTCCTACTATTTTCCTTCTTTTTTAAAATCAAACCGCAGAGGCTGGGACGTATCATACGTCTCGAATGTAGGTGAGCTCGCATAGGCACACCCAACAATTTTATGACTTTACTCAAAGGAAGGCCAGTTAGAAAGAATAAATATTTACGTCGCACTAGTTATATCGTTATTAGAATTTAGAAAACTAGAGATATCTGATACAAATAAATTCATTTGCGTGTGATTCTTCGCGTAACTAGGTTCGTCTATTATCGTTTTTGTGGCGCGGAGCCAGATTATGAGAAACGTAGGTGTCAAATATTGTTACTTATGTAATAATCTCGCGTTCTCTTTGAAAATCGCGAAGCGTTGGTCGATTTATTCGCGAATGCACGGCGCTAGGATGTTAGGAAACGACCGGGTGAAAAAAACAAATATCCCGACGACCGCGAAACAAGATAAAATCAAGGCGGATCACGGAATGACAATTAAACAGCGTATATTTCGAGAGATGATTCATTACGGAACGTTCATCACCCTACGCGTTCGAAAGTGATGGCCTCGGTCTTTATAGTTTCCTCATTGTCAATAAACGGTCGCGTTTATCCCACGTCGCGCTTCGTTGCATTTATTCCCCAGCGCATCCTATTCGATGCCTGCGTTTACTACACTTACATGGCGTTATAATATCGAAGAAGAAGCATATTTTATCGCGGTGACGACATTACTAAACATTGACTAAGTATACCTATACAATGAACACAATCGTTTACATTGTGCGGAATGTAACTCGAATATACTATTTTAAAATGGAATAGATTAAAAAATACCCCATTTCCACGTACGTATTCTCGCGTATAAATAACGTGAAATGTATTTGTATAAAATATGAATAACATGCAGCATCTCTATATACAGATACTATAAATAAAATAACATCGAAACGAATAGCACGAATCAAAATTATATCGATATCGTGTAATACAAATGCAACGATACCAAGAAAAGATAGTATATATATCTGTAGAATCTCGCGTAGATAGCAGATTATTCTAGGTTCTATGTATTGCAGTGCACGCGATGAAGTTAACGCCTTGGCCACATTGTTCGCGCATAATTTTACGCGATCGGCATTTCACGTATATATATTTACATAAGTCGTCACCTAACGACGGTCTACCGGTCACGTACAACCACGTGGGATCGCACACGAGTTCCGTTACGTATCCAATCGTACGCAGCCGCACCTGAAACACGTAAGACCCGTACTATTCGCAAAGAAATTCGTTAAAGTCTCCGATAAGTTTAGGGACGATCGTCGTTGCCTCTAAATCGGATCGTTGAATCAATTTCGATAGGAACGATTAAAAACATCCCGACTCGATGCAATGAGACAAAAAAGAAATGTCTACGCTACGTGGTGACTTACGAGTGCAGGAAGCGTATTTGAAAATCGCGCGATCCTTGGATCACAACGCGGCGCCATTCGAACGACTCCCTTAAGCGTACTAGCACGTTCATCTTAGGAAATTCGGGAAGAGATCGGCGAGTTAAAGTTCGAATTTACGAGTGATCGACAGAATCGAACGTCATTTTGCAGCGATCGTAGTCGAACTAGCGAAATGATTGTAACACTCGACAAATAGAAGCATAAGGCGTAATATAACCAATACTGATAACGTTCGGGTAATCCGTTTTATCGAGCGCACGGCGCATTGTTCGAAGGTGGGGTGGTGGTATCGTCTATACTCGATGCCACGCAGCAATAATAGCAACAAGGTTTCTAACTTTACCTTCATGCTCGAAGAATTATTTTCAACATGATCGATGAATATATCGCGATCGCAATATAACGTTACTCCATAATTGTCCGCTGATCGATACCATCATTGATCGGATACGTAAACGGCATTCGACGATACGATTATTATTTTAAGCTAGAGTACGTATAGTAAAGAGCAATCGACCTAAACATTCGGTTGGAGCTATGGCCAGTGGATTTCAGGGAGATCGATATAAGTCGATTGGTTCTTACATTCCTTCGTCCGTCGCCGTAGGATACGCTTCGACGAATTCTATCGCGGTTCGCGAAGGGACGGAAGAGACGACACTGTTTATCGGGCCTCCGAACCTTCGTCGTTCGACGAGAGAACGTGTACGAGATATCGTGTGTTTCGCTAGAAACACTAAAGGGGAGACGCATCTTCCCACGATAGTTGGCGGGTTTTTTGCCTGCTCGGTCAACGACTATCCGTCGAGTCATGGGAATCGTGCAAAAGCGAGTGGCTCCGTAAAAGTCGCGAATATCGCGATCTGGTGATCGCGTAATCGCTTACAAACGTTCTCCTAAGAATCATTATATCATATACAGTTGATTATCATTGATTATAAAACGATAAGTAGCGCGAGTTATCTCCTTACATCGTTCTATATTTTTAAAACGAAACTCTTTTTACGATCATACGATAGACGATAGATATAATACGAGTCAATAGATCCGATGAAAGTTCGATCGTTCGATTTAACGCGGGCCCGGATATAATTGGATAATAAAAAGGATGAAACAAATCGAAGAATAATATCGATTCGATGTAATGACATTTATTAAGTCGTTGTGAAAAATTTAAATGAATTAGAAGAAACGAGATAAAACGATTCTTTTAAAAAATCAAGAACTTCGTTGAGTATAGCTATCACGCGAAATATAAAAATACATATCGAAATGGCAAACGAGAGAAAATAAAACGATCGTCGTTTTTTTTCTGCAAACAACAAAAGAAATCGCAATGAGTCATGGATCGTGTTCGCATCGGAGGACAGCTGTTTTACAAGCGGGATATGCAGAAGTGGCTTTCCAAGAATCTCTCGTTCGAACGTCGTCAACGAGGCGATAGTACGAAAATAGGCGAACGGATGCAAACTTTTATTCGCGGGGTAAAGTCAGGACACGCAGGACGCAAGGAACTTAGTTTAAATCGCACGTTTGCTTCGAATCAAGAACCGGAGGGCATTCGATCGGAAAAAATGAGGCGAAGGAAATAAAGAAAGCGAGCGAACAAAGGCTTTCGCTCGGAAGGAAGTCGGTAAAGGCTTCCGTAAGGTAGAATCGTCGAAATCGTGAATGGCGAAACGGACGACGTGTAAAAACTCAGACGCTGCTCAATTATCGTTCCAAAAGAAATAACCGTTTTTCTTTTTTTACCCGGGCACACGGTTCGTTCTTTTATACCGTGATTGCGACATCGAAAAAACATCGAATTCGTGAAACTACAGGCAAAATAAAATACCACGATAAGCGTAAACGAAATTACGAACGACCGTCAGGTTTATTTAAGCGTTTTTATCGTTTCGACACCAAGGCAGAATTCTTCGAAGCTACTTCGAATTCGACGAACACGAGCATTTTCATCGTCGAAGATAGATCGCCGACGACTAGTGTTTTATTGCGTCGATTGCAATTTCGAAAGACGACCATAACGACCGTAACGACTACAGCTACGCTTTCGAAGAAGGCAAGTTTCGCCTTCTGGAAACTTATTTTTTCTAATAATATTCATATTATCCAGATTCCGATAATACCAGATAATGCACAGGGACTTGGAAGCTCTGTCTCGCTGTCTGTCATTATTGAAACTCCAAGGATGACTTTACAATAAACTCTAATAATAACAATAATGAGAATAACAACAACGATCATTAATAGGTTTGGTCGGAAGACACACGAAAGATAGGACAATAAGGCATTATTCCAATTATTTTTATCGGTATCGAAAACTTTTGAGCAACCATTCGATACCGGAACTTCCGATATTGTTCAACTTACGTGAAGCTGAAAGACACGAAAGAGTTTCAATATCGAATCACCGAAGTCGTGGAGCTCCGTCGTTCCTTTCGTAACTTGTCGTCAATTTCAGACGAAACTCGGCTTCGAGTCGATGCTAGGAAGCAGGTCGAAAAAGGTGAACGATCTTTCTAGCTGGTAAAATGGCGGACGAGGGGAAGCTGGTGGAAGTAAGAGGGTGAATTCAGCTCATCCATGGAGGC
>JAITYT010002713.1:27634-37962 GCA_025433975.1 Liostenogaster flavolineata | reverse complement strand
CCCTCTCTCTCTCTTCTCTTTTTAGACGAGTTCGTCGAGTCTCCTTCGTCAAAAAAAAAACGAGACGAGGAGCGCAAGGAGCGAGAGGCAATGCTGGATTATGCTTTGACTTTGATCAGCGCGAAGTAGCTAATCTCTACCAATCTCTAGTTTTTCTTTTACATCAACGACCGCCGTCCGTCCTCCTTTGCGTCTAGATTAACCAAATTCTTCCGTGGAATTACGCTCTCGTCGCGCAGCGACGTCCCCGTACCCTTATCAAGAGCGCGATTCGCTCGTTCTAGGACATCTTTCCGCTCTTCGATTTTTCCGAGATCGAGAAACCCCGAAATTCCCCGATCCGCTTGTGACTTCTCCGTTGATAGATATCGCGAATCAAGGGAGATCTATACGAGATACTTCCACGAAAGACGTTGTAATATTTCTCTTGAAAATAATAATAATAATAATAACGACACGTTGACGGTTCGAGGAAACTCGATTTCTCGATAACGAATCGGGGATCGCTCCGTTCGTTCTTACTAGCTTAAGATTGATCCTCTCCAGCGGAAATTCCGTAGGATGGAAGTCCCTTTCCTTGCCTTCCATCGCAGGAAAAAAAGGGAAAGATCCGAGAATAAAATCCGCAAGAATTTAACGACTACGACGGCGCTTCGACGTCCTCGTAATTACCGATTGAATTTTCTTCGAAACGGATCGAAGGAGAATCACTCCGTTAGCGCTATAATTTCCTCTCCGATCCACTCGCTCTCCTCCTCCTCCTTTTCTTCTTCTTCTTCTTCGGAAGCGAGAAAAAAAACGGCGATTTTCGCGCGTACGTCGACGCAACGAACGAATTAAATCGCAGCGAGCGTTCGAAACGACGACGTGGGATCGGTAAATCCATCGGTTTGTCGCGTTTACGCGAGGATTCGTTTGACGACGCGTCGATTGGCCGACATCGATCGCGAAAGAAGCGAGACGCTTATCTTCTCGAGGCGGCAGCCTGCCGATCTCGCGGGCGCCGTTTTCGGACGGATTCGAGCGCTTCGCCGGTGGCCATTTGTTCCGCCGAGTCGCGATCCGGATTCGCTAGGGAAGTGATGAACGATTCCGCGAGGAGAGAAGCATCGATGGAACGCTCGACGGAAATTGAAATTTTGACGCGACGCAGGCCGGATACGCGGCTACGTAGGCGCCCTGAGAAAGGGCCAGCGTAAGGAGCGGCGCCACGCGCTTCGAAACACGTCCCACGTCGATAACTTATTCCGAATGATGCGCGTCGTTTATCCTCCGACGCTACGTATCCGATCGATTTATGGCTCGCTTCGATCCGTGCAAAATTTAGCCGACGTTTCTCGAAATCTCGCGTCGATGCGACGTCGCTACGAAGCGCGTGCTTTTTTCACTCGACGCGGAAACGTTTTCTGTATTTTTAAGCTATTTACGGAGACTCGTTTAAGGATTCGCACGTCGATTCGTGAAGCTGGCTTTAATGGAATCGGAAATTGAGAAAAAAAAAACGCAAAATTGAGAATCGAGAGATCGTTGACAATGCCGCGCTCGAGGCGACGCTTTACGACGAACTCGATCGTTTCGAATCGCGGCTCGAAGGACACGCGGCGGCGCGGAGCCGTCCTCGAAAGAGGCGTAAAGTCGAAAACGAGTAGTTTCGGTAGATTCAGCGCTTTTACGCCCTCAACGGCGAACCGAATGTCCTGCGAAGCGTGGAATAACGTCGACGTCTCGTTTACTCCTCCCGCGTGCATCAAATTGTAACATGGCACGCGCAAAGCCGCGTATACGGATTCGCGGTGTAAGTACGAGAGCGACTTTGGCGCTGTTCCGTAAACTCCATCGTGCCTCCGCCCATCGCGATTGTTATTACGACCGCTGCCGCGTTTCAACCGCTGCTGCGTTCGTCGCCACGGTTAAATTGGCATCGACGTTGTTTTGTTTGTGCAACGCACGCTGGTCGCACGCTCGCCTCTGAGAAATTCTACGAATGCCAATAGTACGGAGTCAACGATAATATGCCTCCGAAGCGAGCTTTTGATCACGCGACGTCGTGAAGAGATCGACCGTCGTGCGTTGTTCGTATTCGAGTCCGCTAAGAAATTAATTCGAGGATTCTTGAAATTAATAGAAACACGAGGGTCAGTCGAATGTTAATTGTTTTTGCTAATAAATTAATTCGACTAAATATCGAGCTACTATGCATCAAGAAAGGTCTCACTTACTTTCCGTGAAGGAGTACGTTGCTTTGAAACCCCTGGAATACCTGGATGATATCACTCCGTGAAATTCAAGGAAGAGTCGTGGACCGTTGCTCATGATTGGTCGTGGGGGTGCCTCTCCGCAAAAAGAGTCGATTTTCTCCATCTTCCCGTCGATATGCACGAAAGCCGTTAACGAATCGACGCCACCGCAGCTGGAAAAAAAATTATCGCGATATAAGTATCTCTTTTCATTGTCTTTTCTCAAATACGATTTTCCATCGAAGCGTAACGATATCGAGCAAATCGAAGCTTTCCAATTTCGCTTTCCAAAAGTTCGGTTCGTTTAAGAACAGTTACAGGAATCTTATTCGATTTGGAATCTTACTTATACGGACGTTACGTATTCATCCGTTTCCCGGGTACGACGCGTTAAGAGAATTTAACGCAACTGGACGAACGCAGTCCTGCAAAAGAAACGAACGTCTTAATCGTTTCAAAGCGACGGTCGCATCGCGATGTACGTTCGATATTCGTTTATCGATTTCCGTTCGAAAGCGATAATTCCAAGCGATTCCATTTTACTCGATGTATTTAATGGAAGATATTTATGACGATGTAGATCCGCGACGCGTACTCGTAATCGTCCAGATATACGCGAGCAACGCGTCCGCTGCATTAAGCAGCCACCGTATAATTAGAGAGCTCATTAGCGCGAACGACTCGATACTTAATAAAATGGGTAAGAACGGGTTGCGCGAGGAAGGGTCCGTTATACCCCTCGGTGCTAGTATATTTCCGCGGAGCCGTCGGAATCGTTGAACCGGCTGTAACAAGTACGAATGTTGCGCGGTACCGGTTCCTACAAAAAGAACAACGCGGAAGATCTACGGTCTCTTTTAAAGCGTAAAATCGATGGTAGGAATAAACTAAAATGATACCAGATACGTCATGTCGCACGAAGCGCTCGCGACGATCTCTTCCCACGTATTTATGCGCCTATAAAATGGTCAACGTTTTAGGTTGGTGCGCACAAAACGTCGGAATATATAAAACTACGTATCTTTTTTTTTCCAAAGCTGTTTATGTAATCAAAATATTCGCCATTCGCTTCGATAAGTATTTCCCAACGACGTTTTAACGCGTAGATGCCTGTCTCAAAGAAATTCTGATCTTTAGAATCGGTAAACTCTGATATGGAATTTTTCAGACTGTTTTCGCATCCTTTTGAGAAAATCTTTGTCGAAACGTCACTCTAGCAACGGACAGTAACGGACCGTAAACGAGGTTATGCCAAAAACAAAAGCGTAACGAAATCGTTCGTATCCAAAGAAAATCGTCGATCGTCTTTCGATGACCTCGCGAGTCTCCTCGTCGTTTCTCTCGACTTTCGAACTTCGAAACGACGAATACGCCAGCGAACTTCCGAGCTTCCCCTTATCGCCTCGTATTCTATCCCGCACGACGTGACTCTCGATACAAATTGCACGAACTCAACGTCTTCTCGCGCGTACGCGGTAAATTGGGAGATTTACGTAAGCAAGAGAATCGGATAAACGCGCGTCAAAGATGTAACTCGTCGCTCGATTTGCCATCGCGCGCGCGCGCGCGTGCGTTCGTCGAAGAAATATTCGACGCGAAGGACCTTTTCGTCCTGGCGACAAAGGGAGCCCACCCGATGGATCGTCACGTATTTCCATTTACCACTGATTTTACGTTCCGTCGGAAAAACAGAAATCAAGATCTATTTTCCGAAGTGCGCGACGTGGCGCGCGTGAAAAGTACGACGTACGATTCTTCGATCTTACGTTCGTCGGATGCGAGTCGGCTAACTTTCGCGATACGAATCGGCCACGTATCGCTTTTTCTTTCGAGGAAATCCCTTTTGTTTCCCTCGGCGATGTAAAATCGTTGTCTTTTACCGCCTTTTACCATGGCAAATCGTCGAAGAACCGCTCGAAAGAAACAACGAGCTATCCTACGAATCGACAGGACACGGTCGATTTTCGATAGTTTATATTTTATCATTCCGCGCGTTCAAATTCACCGACGGACTTTTATCCGATTCGGAAGCCGCACGCACTAACGAAGAAATTTACGAGGGTGTTCGCGGTCCGATATCAACACGAGTGGACGATCAAATATAGATAAATGTATTATTTTATAGTTGCAGTTTGAAGTAATTTTCTGATAATTTCGACATATCGCGGAAAAATTGACTCGGTCGAGAACGACGCGGTATTTATAATTTATGACGCGTCGAGCTGCGATTCTCGCGAGTATTCGAGCGTTCGTACGATCGCGTTCGTCGACAAACTAGTTAAATAAACGAGTAACAATTTTATTCTTTCTCTCCTTCGATAACGTTTTATACGATATGGTGCCGCGATCGATCCCAAAATCTAATAGAAATTTCACGAAATTTGCGATCGAGAATTATTCGTTCGACGTACGATTTTTCCTTTTTTACTTTTGGAAGAAAACGTGGGACCTAGCGATGCGAAACCACGAACAATCGACGCTAATATAAGAAAAAGTATCGGTTTGGCCATTTGCGGGGTGAACTCGAAGGTTCCGATCGTACGCGATGATTGTACGTGCGAGTATTCCGTTCACGAACGATTCGATGCGAGTGGCTCCGCTCGGGCACGAACGTACGGACGCCATACGCGTACCGTGGAAAGAGAAATTTCGTTCAATCCACTCGGATGATCGGAGAGGAAACTGGGCAGGAAAATCAGATGTCGGTCTGAGGCTCTCCGCTACCGTTCGAAGAAATCCTCTCACGCTATTTGAATACGGGAACGTTGCCTCGCCCCTCGAAAGTATTTCGCGATCGTAACGACGTTCCAGACGATTTTCTAATTAAAGGGTTATATTAGGTTGGTGCGTACGAAACGTCGGATTTTTAAGTGCATATATGTATAAAAGTTCTATATATATATATATAAATTCATACCAACCTAATAGTAAAATCGTAAATTAAAGATTAAAAATAGATCGAAAAATAATATTTTTAGTCGGGTCGTACATGGATCCACGAACTCGCGACAGGCTTTACGCGAGACGGACGATTCGTCCCATTGAAGGGAAAACGGAATTATCTCCCCTATAGATCGCGTCTTCTTACACGCGGATTCTCGATACGAGGCGTAAAGCGACGAGAAGAGGGAGCTTAGTGGACGAAAGGTGGCTGATGGATAATCAGCGATTAAGAGGAACGCCGAATGCCGGACGGTCGGAAGATGAATCGCGGGATGACCGACGGTGAGTGCACGGGTTATCCTTGGGCCATTGTGCTTGGATTCTTGGAAATTGAATGCCACCGACCGAGCGTTTCCCAGTTGGCGTCGTAACTTGCTTTTCGATCGTGCTGGATGGAAACGCCCTCGATCCCGGGCGCACGCTACGGAGGAACCTTCGAGAAATTGGTCAGGAGCTCGCTCGAGAACTTCGCCCTTTTGTAGGATTTAAATAGGATTCGAGGCGTCTGCCTAGCTGGCAGGCGGGCAGCCAGGCAGCCAGGCAGCCAGGTACCTACCTACCAACCAACGACGGTCCCTCGACGACCGTGCTGGAGCTTTACGCTTTTAGCGAGTCGCCGAATATGCTGTCCAGACTCCTTGCGCTTGTATCGCTCGGATAAGGACAGAAAAAGATACGTGGAAATAAAATGCATCGCGACGTCGTCGAGTGCCGTTTGCTCGGCGAGAAAATAACTTCGTTTTTGCGTATCGATAGATTTACGTTCTCCTTTTTTAAATAACTCTCGTCGTTATCACGATTCGTGAAGTTTCCAGGAAGAAATAATTCGCAACGAAAACAGGAAACGTCGCTATTTATTTGTATTATTAGGAATCGGGAAGTTTTTAAGAAATAATTCGCAATGAAAACAGGAAACGTCGCTATTTATTTATATTATAAGAAATACGCAATCGATACGAGTTTTCTATCGTTGGTAAAACGCCAACGACTTTTCGTAGCGATATTTACAACGTTCCTCGTCCCACTCGAGAGGACCGTGACGGATTTTTCACGCTGTCGATGAGCGACTCGATTAAGCGATCCATCCTTGCACGATTAGAATAACGTACGAGAAAAATTTCACGTGCCTGAGCGGCCCGTTGGAATTTTACGATTTGGCGTATCATATAAAAGCACCGATCGTGATATACGCGCGCACGACCGGCCGGTGTTACGTCACGGATTTATGTCCGAAGGGTAGGTAACCACGCTCGCGTTTCCCGTAACTATGAATACATCGCTCCGATACATACCGAAATTCTCCTCCGTAATTCTGGGACTGGTGTTGCGTCTACGTTACACTCGGAATACGTGTACGGCGGCTTGATTTTGTTGCGTTTCGAGGTGGGATCGCGAGATCGAAATTTCTCCGTCTGTATCGTGATTCGCGAAACAGCTGTTACCAAAGTGTAAAATCAGCTGGAAAATTTCCATCGCTATTTTCGTAGATACGCGCTACGCATGTTCGATCCGGAACGTGGAGAGTATCGCTTCGCTCAACGTAAATTTATACCTTCGTTACGACGTCGATGTACTTGGGATATTTTATTTCGGTAATATACGAAAGGTGCTTAATTCTTTTTACACGGTCGTGCAAAGCGATGACGATAACGTTGAATCAAATTCGTCGATCAACGACGAAAAGTTTTGTTAAAGTGGCAAGGATTTATCGGACAAATCGTGAACTTCGCTCGTCGATGGTACGTCCAACGCGAATCGAGATCGTCACGATGCGATTCGCATTGACGGCGAAAGTTCGACCCTTTCGAATTAAATCGTATCTCTTGTTCACAGGCAAGAATGGTTTGCTTTATCGTGGCTCGTTGTTGTTGTTGTTTCTTTTTTATCTCATACGTTCGCATAGGTGGAAAATTGCGAATACGATGCGTACGTATCTGCTCGCGTCAAAAGAAATTCCTGCGTTCGTTTCTCTCGACTATACTCTCGTCGGGCAGCTTTATATTGCGTTTGGTCGGTGGAATCAGGGATAGACACACCGAGAGATTAAACGCGAGTGTCGCGCGCGCGCGCTCGCGGCCCGAGCGTCCCTCGAGAGGGTAAAAAAGGGGCGCGAAATCGCGAGAAAATAGAATCGGAGTAAATAATTCCTGGAAAATCGTCGAATAATATTTTCCCCTTTAAGGCTGTTTCATTTCGACGTTCGTAACAAATTCCAATTTAATAACGGCCACTTAACCGGAAGGAAATTTTGCAATTCCTCGTCGCGACGTTAATCGCCCTCGAAGACGTTCGATAAAGCGAACGAACGTTCGTTCGAAAAAATTACGGGAAAATTACGGAAAAATTCTAGGGAGGGAAAGGAGTAAATAATTTCCGCCGGAGGAAACTCGGGAGGCGACCGTGCGTCGTTCGCTTATCCGAGGGAGGCTCGATCGACCGTCGAATCGACTCCGACGATCCTTCGGATCTCGACGACAGTCGAAGGACGCGGCGTTTCGCTTTCTCGACGTCTTATGGCTCGCTGCTGGCGGATAACGTCGGCCTCGGCCATGCGAGCGTACGCGCTCGTAGAAGGGAGCTCGCTCGGCTCCAGATTCAAACGTAATCTTTCCTACCGACATCCAAGAGTCTTACTCTCGTTCGCGCGATAACAACGCGAGCTGCGAATCCGGTCGCGTTCCTTGTCGCAAGGAAAACGAGACGCGACCTGTATCGATCCTTCCCTCGTCGTCTTCTCATCGCAACGAGCCGCGAGAAGATGGACTCGCGAATCGATATCAAGCGCTTCGACCGCGACTCGAAGCTAACCGCTCCTCCAAACTCTCCGGAAAACTCCACGCGAGTTCGTTCTTAATCGCTCGAGGAGATAACGGGATTTAGTGCGACGAACTTTGGAACGAGGCGTGACGCGTTTTTTGTCCTTTTTAGCGTTTATAGCGTATTTAGCGGCTCGTTGAAAAATTGCTTCGAGAAGACGACGGTGTCGTGGAACGAAGTTCCGCTCTGATAATTCCTTTAGTCGTTATGAAACGGAAGCTGAAGATTCGATGAAATTTCGCGGCGAGAATCGCATTTGTCTCGGAAAATTCCACGCGATTTTATAAGACTAACACTTTGGAACGTGGCGTGGACGCGTAAGCCTGCACAAATATTCTTTCGATTCGCGTACCGTTTTCCGCTTTTTGTCCCTTTCAGCGCGTACGACGCCTCCTTGAAAAATTGCTTCGAGAAGACGACGAAGTCGTGGAACGAATTTCGACTCTGATAATTCGTTTGGTCGTTAGTCGTTTAGTCGTTAGGAAACGGAAGATGGAAATTCGACGAATTTTCGCGGCAAGGATCGCACTCGTTTCATCGGTACTCGAAATTACGCTTTTCGTTGGACGAAAATCGAAGGGTAGGAATTCGCGTCACGATCGAATCGCGATCCCCCTTTCCTCCCTTCCGCTCGATTCCGCGAACGGAGAGAAAGTACGCAACGTGGAAGGTTTGAAGTTCGACTCACTCGTCGATGTCGCTCGAACCGTGGAACAGATTGAAATCTTGGAAAATCACTTGGACCCTCTCCTTGCCCCGTCCTTGGAAGTCGTATCTACAATGCGCCCTGGGTGGATAAGGGTTCGGGTATCCAGGTGACGTGACCACTCCGGTTTTCGTCAAGTCACTGTTGAACACTACGTCGCACGATGACGCTGGAAGAAAAGCAACAGGATCGATTAATTAACAGCGAAGCGGAAAGAACGCCGCGGTATTAAGCCATCGCTTAAGGCCTCCCCTGCCCCTCGTCTCGCCGCTCGAGCGCATCAAATTTACGCGCGTTCCGAGCCGAGACTATTTTTCTCTCTTTTCCGAGGCTTTTTCCAGGCTTTTCCGATTCACAGCCGTTCTTAACTCGTCCAACGTCGAGTCCGACTCGACATCGTCTTTCTCGACAGCAAACGAAAATGATCGATAAAGCTCCTTAAATTCTAAACTTCCATTTCGGTTTACTTTCTACTTTAGGCGGCATATAAATTCACGAGAACTCGATTAGAGTTGCTAAGTCGACGATAAATTGATTTAACTCGAGAATTAATTCGGATCGGACTATCGGCAACGAGAAAAATTAATTTGGACCGCGAAGGACGTCGATTTTTCGATCGAACTTTCGAACGTCGTCTTCCTTCCACCGACAAAAATTTATATACTCGAGAGAATATTTTTAATCGAGGCGCGCAAATCCAGGAGCAAATGGCTTAACACGATTAAATCTTCTTTATGAACTATCGACGTACGGAATCGATCCTGTCGGATATCAATCCTTCGATAATCCACGTAACGCGGATTTAATGGACTTTGAATTATATACGGCTTCGTAAGATGCGCGGATCGATCGCCGGTGTGATATCGATGGCCGATCGCGCGCGCGTTTAATTGCCATCGATAATCCCTTTCTCTAAAATGGAATGAAACGAACAGCGAAAATTCGTCGGATCCTTCGGAACTCTCCTCGTTTCGCGTCACTCGCGGAATTCGTATCCAAGATCGTAAGATCCAGGACGAAAGACAGACGCGATCGTAAAGACGCTGTTGGTTTCTTCTAGTAACCGAGAAGTAAACGAACGTTTGGTTGTTTCGAAGGGATCAACGTTAACACCAAACGTACCGGCATTTTCGTATACCTAATCGATGCTTTTTTACGAAACAGACGTCGATTTTTAGAAGAAAAAATAACGTACGACACGTACCAGTAGATTAGTCAAATTTACGATTCCATTTTTACAAGCGATATATACGATTAAAGTAGATTTTAAAAAGGGTCTTCGACCCCGAGAGGGGACGATTCGAAGACGGTAACGAGGGAAGTGCGTGAGAAGCGCGTGAATCGACATAGAAGATACACTCACGCTATCGACTATTACCAAACGTCCGGCTCGATATTAAATATTAATTATAGGAAATATACTCGATCGTAACATCTTCTACCCTTTTATCGTCCATCTGATTTTCCTATAATATTTCCCGTGGATATGTTTATTTGGAAAGTCGTAGGAGGATCGCGCGCGACGGATAAACAGCCACTCCTATTTGCGAGCTACGCGAGATCCGGCGAACGCAAAGACCAAACTCGCGTCCTCGTCTCGAGTTATGGTCGTTTTGAGACGCGCC
>JAITYT010002711.1:50421-64776 GCA_025433975.1 Liostenogaster flavolineata | reverse complement strand
GAGAGAGAGAGAGAGAGAGAGAGAGTCGTAGAAAATCACGGTTGAGTGGTCATTGTTATTGTTGTTGTTGTGCTGTACTGAAGACCGTAGAGTGTTGCGTTGCGAGACATTGCCATTAAATACGTTACCTATCGATTATCTGTGTGTGTGAAATCCCACTCCTACATCCTCCCAAACCCACAGAATATTTACGGAACGACATATCCAGTGATGTCGAGATAACGAACACGTGTTCTGCCATTCCACTGCCTCTTACACCCGTAGAAGCACTTTTTTGATTCTAGCGGAGATGGGGTGTCCCTAACCGCTGGTCGACACCGTTTAAATTTAAATTGCCTGGACGTATGTCGTTGTATTCGAACGGAGAGTATTAAGTACTTCGAACAGGAAAGTGGGGTGGGGAATAGCGGTGGGATTCGTTAAACGTTTTAAACACGAAGGCTGATCGACGAGCGATAAACCGTTTACAGGGTGTTTCAGCATCGCGATACGAACCGAGATATATCGAATACAACATAGTATTCTAATCGTTCGCAAGGACATTGAAACGCGAGGAACGGCAAAGGAACTTTTCGCGAGCTCATCGCGTCATCGGGATAAAAAGCAGCCGCGTTTACGAAGAGACTCGAAAGTTACGAAGGAATTTTTTACTCGCTCGGCGTACATCTCGTTTCCGCGTGGGCCACTCGAGGATCGAGGGGCTCTCGAGGACCTCGTCGCGTTTCCTCGACGACACGAGAGCTCGAGAATGCGCTCGAATCGCCGCGAAACGGCATCGCGGTTCGCACGCGCCGTGATAAATCGCGAATCGTCCATTGCGGGACCGTTGTGATGAACGATCGCCCGATACCTCGCAGGTGGAGACAAATTTCCAAGGAAAACGCGATCGTTACTTCGCAACACGCGTTCCGAGATGTTTCGTGTCGGCGAATTCTGTTTTTTTTTAAAGACTTTTTTGTCGTTTTTATGAAATACTGTTGGGGAAAAACAAAATTACTTTCCGAACAACGTAATAATCGAAGAATCAATTCTTTTCAACTAGGGAACGATTTCAATTTTTCATTTTGATTTCTCCACGTCTTTATCAGAGGTTCGTCGTAATTATTCGTAAGTGGTAGGATTTTACCAACTCGGAGGATCGTACGAATTACACGGTGTAACCGCGTAGTCGCGGGGATATCCGAGCGCGGTAACAGCTTGCCACGAGTTTATAGGATCGTCACTTTGTCTCGAATACGATATAAAATTGATGCGCCATGTGGCTATCTATGTATGAACCTACCTTCGTAAGTCCTTCGCGTATGACTCGATTCCGAGCCGAGGTCAACGATTCTCCGACCCTTCTCTCGTTCGTCCATTCGAATATTCTAGGAAGCTCGACCACGTAGTTTCGCCGCTTAATATATTGCACTCGTAATAATCGTGAATTCATTATTACACTGGGTTATCGAGCACGAACCATGGAAAATTATCGCCGACGTTAACGCGAGAGACTCCACGAGATAGTGGTCGTTCTTCCTCGGAATTTTTCATGGACTCGACGATGGGTCCTTTTCATCGATGCCCGACCAATTTTATCGATTAACTCGCGTCCGCCGAGAGTGTCGAGGAAACTTCTACTACGATAACGAAGCAGAAACTCGAAGCTAACGGCTCGTCGTAGAGAGAGCAGTCCCTTCTGGACTGGTTAATCTTATTTTTATGCATCGTAAGATATGCGATAATATTCGGTGTTACGTACTGAAAGACTCAATCTCATCATCATGGTGGGACCAATCGCGAAATGCTGACTAAAAATCGAACGATACGGTATCGAATTTTGAAATTCTGGTTATAGGGATAACGTTAAAATGATTGAATATCGAAGTTGACTCTTGTTTCGAACGCTCGTGTCGAAAAGAAAAGAAATTTCCATCTTTGTTCTAAATTTATTAACATTGAGACAAAGTATCCGAATTTATTCTAAGATATCCGAACGATTCATGGAAATCTCTAGACTTCGTTTCTATACGAGTAATAACCTAATTAATCGTTCATCTCCCTAAAATATATTATAACTCGTAGGGCTTGCGAGAGGGTCGCGGTTCCCGCGATTTCAATTTTCCGACAGCCCTACATTTGCCGCCCTTTGGATCCGCACCCTAACGATATTTGTCAGATTTACTACCTACTCTCACCTTACGATCCTGAAAGATTTAAGACGAGATCTAGAAAACAAACCCGAAAAGGCGCCAGACAATACAAGACCTGTGCGTGGATACGTGGCGGAAAAAAAAGACAAAACGTACGACGTGTCATTAGGTTGGTGCATATGAAACGTCGAATTTTCAAGTGAATATATAAAACTGCATATCTTTTTTCGAAAACTCCATTTGCCTCTATACACTTTTCCCAACGAGACTTAATATACTGACACCTGTCTTTTTTTTTGTTTAGCCCGTAAAAACTGTCCCAAATGTTTAAAAAATGAAAGTCGATTGGCGAAACATCCGGTGAACAAGCTGCAATATTTCATATTTTGATTCATTTAATTCCGCAGTTCTTTCGCACGATGTATGCGGCCGAGTGGAGAAGTATTGGACTATCAGTTCATGCGATACCCGCTTATCCATTTTTTCGCTTTGCCAATTTCAGAATGGTATCGCAATATCATTCTGGTAGCAAGTTCCAATTGTAGATACAATTGGATTCGTTTCCATCGATACTTTCAGAGCATCATTTTTCACAGACGTTTCATTTTCTAAGGAAAAATCACTAGACCGAAAATTTTCAAATCAACGTTGCACTTTAAATCGTTAGCAGTTTATATTGCGAGCAGCTTCCGCAGTCCTTACGAAGTTCAAAACAAATTGGAACATTACTGAAAAAATCTTCTTTTTTGAAATTTGACTTTGGCAATGGACGATACGACTATAAACGAGATCGTGCCAAAAACAAAAGCATAAAGAAAACAGGAAGATAAACGTTCACAAGTAAATATAATGTGACATTTCATATGCATGAATCTTATAGTAAAAGTTTCGTAACGCTTCACAATTTTAGTTCGCTTAAAGCGTGTCGATAAATAATTTTTGTTCGTTCGAACCCTACGTTTCTTCTATGTCGACTTAACGACAGCTACGTTGATTAGGAGCGAACGACATAACTGCGTTGGAAGACGCGCTGGTACTAGGCGAACGAGAAGCGAGCACCAGGCAGTGCGGACAAGCAAGCAGGTCCGAGCGAAACTCGACGATGAAAGAAGCGGGGAAAGACGGAGGCCGTTGGTCATTTGGGTCGAAGCAGAGCGGAGCAACTGCGAGGCCAGTGGTCGAAGCATGGTCGGCGAGTGGGTGCGAGAGAGCGCGGGAAAATGGGTAAACGGTACGTGGAGGTAACGCGATTGTACACGGCCCAGAGACGGATGCGACGTGGGGAATTTTGCGAAGCGACGATGCAGAGAGGACGGTTAAGTACCCGGCGTGTACGCAAAACCGAATTGAATTAGGAACTTGCCGTGAGCACATGCTCGAATTTGCATAAACGCCACGAACCCGCCGAGAGGTAACAAGACCGAGAGAGGAGGCTGCTGCGACGGCTCTCGTCTGCTTTCGCGGCTAGAGAGTGTATTGTCACGTGGCGCGCGCTGAGACGCACAGCTAGAGCACGCTTCGATTCGATTTAGCTCGCCGAAACGACTGGAGAGAAGTCGACTTTCGTCGCGTCGTCGATTGTCGCGACGACGACGGCGGCATAGTCGCTTTCCTCGTGAAATTATTATGCCGTTCGAAACGCCGCGACTCGCAGCAGCTATTCGTCTTTCGACGCTAATGAAACGCAACGACGTCCCGAATTGCTCGATTTATCCTTCGCGCGCGATTTGCGCGGAGGACGCTTAAGCGAATCAACGCTCCGCTCCCGGAGGAACGATCGAATCTCGAATGGATATTCGGACGGACGAACGACCGTCCTCGATCGTTCGACGGACGACTACGCGCCTCACAAATTTCTTCGAATTTTATCGCGATCTGTAATATCCGCGTCGTAAGTGGAAGTTATCGAGTCCTCGTTCCTTCCTCTACGAGTCTTCTCCTCGCTGTGTTTTAGTTGTGTCGTGAGAGAGGGAAGGTAGCGCGAAGCCTGATAGTTCGAGGCTTCTGTTGGTGTAAGAAATTTCGAGGACGGAGTTGTTAAGCTCGAGCATCTTTCGAGTTTAAGATGTTGGCGTTGGAAGTTTATAGGGCTAAGCCGTTAGCTTTAAGAATTTCGTTCCGAGATCGCGGTAAAGAGGAACCGAACGAACGAGATATGGTCGAAACGAAAAGAGAACGTAGACTTCGTGGAAGGTCGAAGGGCGAGTGCAAAATCTTGTCTGACGCGAACGGAGCTGGCGTAACTCTTGCGATATCTGTCTCTGCCTTCGCGCGTACACCAATACGTATACGTACGATCTTTCCTTTGACATTCGCTCTTCATCCACTTTCACGAATCTTCTCCATTTTTTCCTTTTTTTTTCTCTTCGTTCTGTTCTGTAGTATTGGGTTGTTCGGAAAGTAATCTCATTTTTTTTTATGAGAAACGTTATTTCTTACGTTTTTATGTTGTTTTTATGAAGAAGGGTGTATGAGAAATGAAATTACTACAACAGAAACAACCTAGTAGTTTCTCGTAAAATAGGAATATACGTATCGTAGAAGAAGCAAGTTTTAAAATTAGCAATTTGTACGTTTTTTGAAAATTCTCTCGCTCATTCGACTCTCCCAAGCGCCAGTTAATCTATTAAAATACCTAATAAATCGCGTACTTCCGATCGAATGGCTTTCCTTATTCCTTTCTTTCGCTCCTCGATGAACGAGCACGTCGTCGTCGAGGCGATCCAACGATGCGAGAAGTTAATGCCATTCTCGGGACGATTAACGCGCGAACGGAGAGCTTTTTGGTACGGAATCGAATGGATACCGCGCGTTTCAATTATCTCGTATGAAATAGACTCGCGCGTCGCAGAAATTATAATAAATAAACGTTTCGCTCGAATAAAGCGAGCGCCGAGTTTTGTTCCGGATGAATTGATCGATCTCTATCCAGGCAGTGCCGGCGATAGGCCATTGTCGCCCCTCAGCGAAAATCGTTAGTCGAGGCTCCGTCGGTTCCGTCTCGCCCCTCCACGCCTCGCGATGCCACATTTTATAGCGCGTTGCTCCTCGCATGACCCAGAATCAATGACGTGGACGACGTCGTCGTGAGTACCATTTATATCGCGTTCGCTCGGTTTACATTCCGTATAAACTTCCTTTTTTTCTCTCTCTGGAAGCACGCTTCGCCCGATTAATTCGATTAATCAAACGAGACGATTAGTCGCGCGCGAATGTACCAAGCTACCGATCAATTGACTCGGCCGTTTCCGCCAATTATCGCTTTCGATCGATCGTTCGATCGTACAGCACCGATCGGTTCGAGCCTTGGACTTCATCCGACCTCCTGATTCCAACCATCTATGGTTAATCGTTTTCGATTCACGTCAAAATCACGTCGCACTCTCGAACGACGCAATTCACCGAATAAATGCGATAAGTTCGAGACCGTTGAAAAGATAGCATTGTACGTACTTCAACTATCGTCAAGTCGAACCGTCAAGCTTTGAGCGTGTTCAGCATCTAGACAGCTGACTCGTCGATTGACTTTTCTCCCGCGCCAAAAATGTAAATTATCGTTGTTATTTCGATATGACGACGCATCGATCGGTTCGAGCCTTGGACTCCATTCGACCTCCTGATTTCAATCATCGGCGGTTAATCGTTTTCAATTCCGTTCTACGTAATTCGAATCGCAAAATACGTCAAAAGCGCGTCGTACTCTCGAACTACGCAATTCACCGAATAAACGCGATACGTTCGGGACCGTCGAAAAGAAAGCATTATTTATTCCTTAACGATCGTCAAGTCGAACGGTGGAACTTTTAACGTACTAAAAATCTAGAAAGCCGACTCGTCGTCTGATTTTTCCCGCTTGGCAAAAATGTAAATTCCATCTCGATGTAATATCGTCGTGACGACGCACCGATCGATTCGAGCCTTGGACTTCATTCGACCTCCTCATTCCAAGCATCGATGGTTAATCGTTTTCAATTCCGGTCTAAGTGTTCGAATCAGGGAATTCCTCAAAGGCACGTCGAACTCTCGAACGACGTAATTCGCTGTACAAACGCGATACGTTGCAGACTGTCGAAAAGAAATAATTATATTATGCGTACTTTAACCATCGACAAATCGAACGGTCGAATTTTGATCGTGCTCAAAACCGAGACGACCGACGCCGCATCTGGCTCCTCTCCCTCGATAAAAACGTAAATTCCATCTCTCGACGTTATAACGCCGTCGATTTCGTAATGTCGACGCGTCTCGAAAGGCAGCCTGCATCCTTTTTACCGGTCCCTACCGTAGCGCGGAATTGCCGCGGAATTAGGAAACGTTTCACTGTGTTTTGCGCGCTCGCACCGAGGATTTGCATTCTCGAAATATAATTTCTCGAGCGTGGATAGGGCTTACCGCGGTCGAGCTAACACGAGGACGCAGTTACGTATGGAAGAAACGATGTCGCCTCTGCTACGTTCGCTAACGCGCGCTCGTACGCGTGTAGACGCACGAACACCGGATGCAAAACGACTCCTGCTTCGTACCGAACCGAAAGCTCCACGCCAAGGCGCTCGTCCGCCCTCGTCCCGAGTGAGATACAACCTTCCACGAAGGCTGCCACGGAGGATGCTCGAGGGGAAGGGAGAAGAAGGCAGGAAGGTAGGAAGGAAGGAAGGAAGGAAGGAAGGAAGGAAGGAAGCGTCTACCGACCTCGTTTTATTTCCGTACGGTGTGAAACCGCGAACGTGGAATGTGCCGACCGTGCGTGACATCGCCTTCTTTTCCTCCCATTTTTTCTGCCTCACTTTGCTCCGCAGTTTGCTTCTTTTTTCCGCCTGAGCGGACGTTGATTCGTCCACGTGGAAACGCGTTTCGCTTCGTACGATAGCACAACGATCGCCTTTGATAAAATTCGAGTTCGCCGAAGACGAATTTATTGTCTTCGAATTGACGTCCATTTTTGACATTTTTTAAGGACAAATATGTTTGCAGAAGTAATCAAGAAATCCGTCCGATCGTTGAGGCATCGTAATTGAGAAATTGATCGATCGGTGTAGATTTTAGCAATGGGGTTGATATCCCGTCCTTGCGATTTGTTATTGACATGTTATTGACAAGAGAAGACGCGTGACGTGGATTGGAAATTTTTAACGCGAGATTTCGATGAGCTCTCGCTTGCATCGCGTCCTTAACGACGATTTAAATGCTTGCAGTAAAAATAGCGTACAATGTCGATGCTCAAGCACCTGTTGATATTTCGACAGAAAGATTAGAGAATGCGATGTTATAAATTAAAACCTTCGAAACCGATTAAAATCGAAGCGAAACGCATACATATAAATTCCGTACGTACATCGTATATCTGTCCCCATGTATTCCAATCTATCTTGTCGACTGATCGTAAAGTAATCGTTTCCGAGTTTAATATTCATGGTTCCTCAACGATGCGAATGTTTTCTGATAAACCTTCGACTCTTTTCAACTAATCCATCCTGTTACGCGCGTTTAACAAATTTTTCTCGTTTTCCAAACGTCCTCGTCTGAGTCTTATGCGAGGAATATCGTGCCGAGTTGCGGCGAAAGCCACTGTTTACGTTAAATTGCTCTAGCTAGGAATCTTTCCGGGAACGATAAATATTTACCATCTTACTTCAAAGTACAATCATTGCTATCGAAATTCCGTCGTCGGAGGCTGTTTCTTGTTTGGACAAAAGCTTTTCAATAACGAAAGTAAAACGAAACGAGATAAATATTTCTTTCTGAACGCAGTTCGAAATCAGCCTTTGTTATATAAAAATGCAGTCGAGCTTATGTTGATATCGAGAATGTTGATATCGACGATTGAAAAGCTCAAGTCGTCGATACAAGGTGTCACGCGTACTCGGAATCGCTTTAACATTCGTCTCACATACCGCGCAAAATGCGTAAGCGCTGTGGATCTCGGAAAAAAATTTGTGCCTTCTGCGATTATAGAAAACGTCAAATGACAAGGTTCCGTTGTACCCAAAGTCAAAAATTCAGGTGTATGGATCATCGTGGCTTATTATGTGCCGATTGCTCAGAATAAATATCGTGTTCATTTTCGTTTCAGAAAATTAATGCTTAATAAAGAACTTATGAGATTTAAAGCGTGCTTTATTGCTCCTTGCATTCTATAAAATAAAAATCGTAAATGCAATTTGTTTGTCTGAGAGACGAATATTTATGAATAGTCCCCATGCGAGTTACGAATCTAGGGTTAACATTAAACGTACCGGCATTTTTCCATACGAAAGAGCCTTTGATTATTAGAAAAAAATTGTTAATTTACCGAAGGAAACAATGTACAAGATATATCAATAAAATAATTCAACATATATTTCCATTTTTATAAGCAATATAAACGATCGAAGTAAATTTTAAAAAGGGTCATTTTACCCCGCTTCGTACGTTTAATGCTAAAGAGCCAACGCCGTCGACACACACGTTACTTCTCAGGCGACTATTCGATCGATCGATCGCGAATCGCGGATCTCCGTAGTATTCGTGGCAACGACACGGCGATTGGTCAGCCTCGAACGACGAACGACGCGTCGCACAGCTTTTGTTTCGTGGCGTCGCGACGCCTCGGCTAACGGTTAGATCACGATCGACGCGTACCCTCGTCCGTCATGCTGTCCACTTTTTCACTTTGCTCGGGCGAACGGCGTCGCGTGTCGTCCCTCTCGCACCTTCCGTCGCTCTCTTTGTCACCGACGCGTCGTTCTATCGCGTCGCAACGAACGACGCTCGATCTTTCGCCTCTTCGACCGACTTTGCGATTCTTTCATGGAATAACGCGACGCGTTACGAATCGTGTGATTTTTCCCTCTTCTTCCCATTCCTTTTCTCGTTTCTTTGTTTGTCTCTCTCTCTCTCTCTCTCTCTCTCTCTCTCTCCCGTATATATATGCAAGTTCACGAGCATAGAAAATAGCGCTACATTGGAATCCATACGAGCTCGTAAATCCGTGGAGAACGGTGGGCACTTTTCAAGCGCCACGAGAGTCGAAGGGACGTTCGTCACGACGATTCTCACGTTTCTGCGGCTTCATCGTCGCCAACAGCAACAGCAGTAGCGGCAGTTTGTCGCTTTTCTTTTCGCGCCATCCTTCGCGCTACGTAAGTTCGATCGAAGCCACGGAAAAGAGCGCTCCTTCTTCTCCTTCGATTTTAACCAATTCGTTTCGTACGCTTCGCTTACGACGATTTAAATAAATCTCGTTAAGCTCGATGGCGTTTCGTTTTCGTCGTAAAATTTTAATTACAATCGAAAAGAAGCAGACAGAAAAGGAGAAACGATTCGTCGAACGAGACGACGATCTCTAAGACAGTCTAAACTCTCAGCGTGCCATTTCAAGGATTCGCATTTGGATCGCATGTGACTTTCGAGTGAGTGAGAGCGAAACGGATGCGTAATTGTTTCGTAGCAGCCGCTGAAAGTTCTAGAAACGATAAAACCGTGCGGATGCATCTGTGTGCGTACTAATGTGTGTTGCGTGACCTGGCGTGGCCGGGAAGCGCAAAAGAGAGCAGTCTTTTGGCGACGGCCGTGTACGTGTCTTGCGATGGCATAACCGGAACTATCAAGGTCGTTCTTGGGGATACTTACTCAAGTTGCACTCCAAATGTGAATCCTCCAATGTATGGAAACCCAAAAACTTTCTCTCAATAAAGAAAACAGTAATTTCCATTCCTTCGATCAGCGCACTTCTCGACTTTTTTACCTATTCTCTGCGGAAATAGAATAAATCCAACATCGAGCCTTACGCATGACTGAACATAATTTATCCTGGAAAATCACATCCTTTATCGCATCTGAGTTACATTCTGAACCGAGGTCTCGAATATCTCTTAAGAAAACGCGATCGATTTCTTAAGACTACCTTCAGTGAAAACCAACGTCGAATGCGTTAGTTTTTATTAGTATTTGTAGCGTTAGTATTTATACGATAAAGTTTTTCCTTTATTATTCAACTGCCTTCTGCTTAATGATCCCATTTAAGCATCAATCATATAACATATTACGAAAAATATATTCTATATTAACAAACTGTACAGTAAGATCGCGAAAGGAACAGTGGATTTTTACCGGTGGGATTCGAAGTGCTTTGTAAATTTTGCCACGATGACAAGGTGTCGGTACGACGAACGATTATCGAGGCGACGCGGTGCGATGGCTACTGCGATCGAGCAGCGAGCTCGTCCGTTCATTGCGCATAAATCACCGCCGCGAGCGAACTGGATTTAACGTTCTCCGCCTGGATATTATTTCGCGTTGAACAAAATACCAGGGAAGATGCTCGTCATCGAAGCACACGTACGATAATAACGCGAAAAATGCGAGCCTCGAAGTCGCCCTTCGCTGTACCTTCTACTATAACGTTACGATGTATTAGATTAGTGGATATGAAATATCGGATTTTCTTTACACGCCAACGTTTGCCTCCCTGTTTTCGTCATGCTTTTGTTTCTGGCATAACGTCGATTATAGTCGTACTGTCCATTGCCAGACTCACATTTCAACGAAGAAGATTTTCTCAAAAGTGTTCCATTCTGTTCTTCGTTTTGAATTTCGTAATGATATGAATCCAACCGATTAAACTTGCTATCAGAATGAAAGTTGACCGTACAACGATACTGAGACGCTTTTCCGAAATCGGCAAAGTGAAGAAATGGATAAGTGGATACTGCACGAACTAACCGAGCGATACTTCTCCACAACCATGCGAGGTACAAAACAATTGCGAAATTAAATGAATTAAAATATAAAATTTTGCAACACCCAGCTTATTCACCGGATCTTTCGCAAGCCGGCTTTCATTTTTTTATACATTTAGAACAGTTTTTATGGGCTAAATGGTATGGAAATGAACACAATCTGAAAAATTCCATATGAGAGTTTATTGATTCTAAAGATCAACATTCCTTTAAAATAGGTATTTGTGCATTAAAATCTTGTTAGGTGAAGTGTACCGAAGCAAACGAAGTATATCTTGATTAAATAAACAGCTTTTGAAAAAAGATATTGATTTAAACATCCGACATTTCGTACTCACCAATCTGATATTTCTCACGACACCATCACGTCTACGTCGCAATTACAGACGCGTTTTTTCTTTCTGCGCTTTTCATCGTGCCGTTGCGACTCCATTTTATCTCCGAGATTTATTTTCCAGTTGATTCTTGATCATTCGTCGGAGAAAAATCACCGTCCCCGCGTTACCGAATCTCTTTTATTCTCGTCTCCTCGTTGATTCGTGCGACGTTTCTATTCCCTATACGTCGAAATGTTCGACGTTTCCTTCGGCGATAGCTTGTCGGGATCCGCGATGCAAAAGGAACGAAACATCGTCGTTAAATCTTCGGATACGGAGGAACGAAGGAACGTCGACCACTACCGTGTCACTGCATTTTTAAAGGAAACGATTCGAGGTATCGCGCGACACGATTTCGTTTCGTCCTTCCGTGAAAAACTTCCCGGTTCCGTGGAATGCGGTGAACCTTAATCCCGGTAGTTGTCTCGATAGAATTAATTCTAGTACGAATGCGTACCGCAGAATGAGAGAGAGAAGCGTTCCTTTATTCTCTTACATTCTTTTTTCCTCTCTTTTCTTCTTTTCTTCTCTTGCTATTTCGCAAGGATCCTTTCCTTTTTTCTTTCTGCCGTAAATCAGAGCAGCGTTTGACTCTTCCTGGCGGCAATGCACGAGCAGGCAACTCGTTTAACAGTAATTTCCATCTCTGTCACGACGAAGACCACTAGACCCTAGCCTAGCGCAGCTGGGTGCTTCGGAGGAGGAGAGGAGAGGCGCGGAGGAAATCTGGCGACCCTCTAGTAGCGCGAATACTTTCTTCGAGGACGATCTTGACGTAGCCATGCGAGACGTAAGGAAAGAAGAAAGGGGAAAGGATGAAAGTGACAAAGAAGGGAAGCGTAAGGAGCACGGCCGGCTAAAGACGTGGTAAACGAGGAACTGAAATACGTGAGACGGAGTGAGACAGATTGAGAGAGCGAGAGAGAGAGAGAGAGAGGGGTCGTCGGTGGCGAGGTGTATGCCGCTCGAAGATGACGCTCTCGAGGCTGGCCCTTCCCAGGGCGGCGCGACGATTTCCGGATGATTATTCTCTTGGTGCCTAGGTTTTTCGCGGAGGGTGCCTATTACGAGGCGCTCGGGTGAAACGCTTGAAAAGAGGCCTTCGCCTCGACGAGGTTAAGATCAAAGGAAGTGCCTCGAGACCGTTCTGAAGGGTCCGCCGGTGCCCAGGTTAGGGCCGTAGACCAAGAGTGAGAGGGACAAAAGGAGGGAGAGAGAGGAAGAGCGCCGAGTCCGTCGAGGGTGAGACCGAGCCGAATTCGCTCGAACCTCCAACGAGTTTCGACGCCATCGTTACGCGCCACACGCAAATCCGCTCGGACGAGAACGATAACTCGGTCGTTTAGCCCAATTAGACTTTCTTCTAACGAAAGAAGGGCTGACGTCTTTAACCGAGCGGAGTGGCCACTATTTCTTCTTCCTCTTCTTCTTTCGTTTCTTTTTTTTTACGCGAGGGTCGTCATGAAGCTACCGACGATGAGAACGCGTCGATTCTAAAACGAAAACCAAAACGAGACTCCATTGCGATTCTTTTCGAATCACTTTAATTGGTATTGATAGCTGCGGTATTTAGATATTATCTTAAGCTTGCTTGTAAAACTGAATAATTGTATCGTTTGCATCCACATGATGTGTATACAAATGTCATCTGTAGTCGATGATATATTACCTATAATTTTCTAAGTCTTTTCATATTAAAAATGTAAATTATACTTGTTATACTGGAGCAACGATTGTTTTATTCATCACAGTTGCTAGACGTGCACTGTGCATATTTCTGGCACGTGCTTTCGTTCGGTCACGGTATTAGACTGCCGAGGCGAAAGGGTTAATTATTTGCTCCGCACCTCTTTATTTCTCCTGAAAGATTTTGTCGATGTTTCCGAACGTCTCGCCGATAAGACGTTTTCCTATTTTCCTCGCATTACTTCAAAAAAAAGAACAGATTTTTCGAATCAATTTTTAGTTTCAATTCTGAGCTAATCGCTACTATTTCCTGTTACTCGTTTCTTATTATACGTCGATGAATTAATTCCGATCGAAGTCAAAGTGCGAATAACCAAACCATCGAACCATTTTCAAACGCCGTTCTTATATCGATGCTTATGTTTCTACGCTTGTCAATGCTTATTCCTCCGCCTTTTCAAGCAGTTCGTCGCGGTCCTCACGAGCCGCATCTCGAAAATTCAGCGGAAAGGATAGGCCGTACATCGAGTGTCACTCGAGACACCATCGATCGACGATTCGCCCGAAAGGTCGACCCCAAAATCTTCGCCTGCATTTCACGGTACTCTTGTAATCCGATCAAAACAACACCGTGGTCCTCTCTGTGTTTCTTGCATCTTACGTAGACCGACGTTGTTCTTGGATCGTCGATGTCGTCCTGTCGTTCGCAAAATGGCGTCAATCGATCACCGCAACGAAGAACTCGCAAGACGATGGGGATTCGACGATGCTTCGATCGTCGCTATCGATGCATCGAATCAAATCAAAAAAATCAAAAAAAGTAGCGTTACCCTTGTCCAATCACGTTTTATATAATATTTCAATATAGGACGCAAGTGTCTCTGTTTAAATTTTTTATTGAACATAATCTGTTTACAGATTTTTATTGAAAATATGCAAATCTTAGATAAAGGATCGTTTACCTGCCATTGAAGAGAACTTGGAGGCCACTACTAGATCGCGTGATTCCAATCGTGATTCGATTGTGATGACTTTTCGAGCAGCTAGACCAGCACCAGCTAATACAAATTTCCGAAACCGACAAACGAAAACAAAGAAGGTGCCATGCAAAAAAAGACAACAAACGTGTAAGTCTTGTGGAGTCGAGTTACACCTTGGAGATTGTTTTGCTTCCTATCGTTTAAAAGAAAAATACTAACTACTCGTGGAAATATAAATAAATAAATGTATAATACAAAAAAAAACTTACATTTATTTATGTATATTCTCGAAATTTCGCGAAAATAGGTGGACAGGATTGAGAACTCACGAGAACTAACGACAAGATTAGTAAAACTTGACGATTTATGATCTCAGGAAAACCTTGAAAAATCGCCGGCGACAAGCGAAGTGATCTGAACTAGAACTACCGATTCTCGATAAAAGAATACCGATTAGACGCGC
>JAITYT010002711.1:39096-50301 GCA_025433975.1 Liostenogaster flavolineata | reverse complement strand
TCTCTCTCTCTCTCTCTTTCTCTTCGAACCTCGTTCGTCCGTACCTTCCTCGCGAGGCACGCGAGGATCCTTCGAGAAGAAGAAGCGCTCACGAGGCGCACGAACGAGTTCAATGATCGACCGGAAGCAACCGGAAGTAACGAGAAGCGAAAACGAGTCGACGTGGACGAAAAAAATAATTGTTAGAAGGGAAAAGGGAGTTTCTTCGGTGTCGAAGCCGGACGCGCGATGGCCGGCGCCGGTAGAATCGGTAGGAATCGAGAGGCGATCTCGTCTACTCTCGGCGCCCTTTGGCCTTTGGACGTTCGAACGATGTTCGAGGCGAACGCTCGAAGGAAAACGAGGGGACGAAGAGACCACCGAGTGGATGGGAATCGGGCGCGAACACTCTTTACGGTTTCTCTCGTTTCCGGGTAAGGGCGAACTCTCCGCTGCGAGTAACCAAGACGACGCCTCATCCTCGATCTTCTTTTTTCTCCTTGGGATGGCGCTTGTTGCGAAGAGCTCTCTCTCTCTCTCCCTCTCTCTCTCGTTCTCGCGCAGACACTCAAGCAGCGTTTCCTCGCGAGAGAGGAAGCGAGGAAAGTTCTCGAAGGTGCCTCGGCTTCGTACTTCCTCCGACGATCGAAGAATCGATTCCATCGATCGGTCGACGAGCTTCGAAAAAACCGCTGCTCGTTTCGTTCGCCGTGGTACGCGCGGATACGAGAGGCGTGCATTGTTTGCAACAGCTCTCAAAGCGTTCGCCGAGAAAGAAACCTCACCGACCTCGATGAAGAGGTCTTCCTCTTTACGGATTCGTCGATTGTACGTGGACGTTCGTTATTTCTCTATATTTCTTTCCTTTTTTAAGCTTCCGTTTTTCCCTCTGCGAATATCGCGATGCTACCTCTTGCTATCTGCTTTCTTTTTCTTCTTTTCTTGGGTCGAGTGATCGTTCGAGATTCTATGAACGTAGATCGATATGTTTTCTACGAGGAACGTACGGTATTTTCACTTGTTCAACGTTATTAACGAATTGCTTTCGTTGGACGTTGCGTTCGTTGGATATTCCTTGGCACGCGATAGGCCAATTAAAAGCTTCCTCGGGAAGTCGTTTAAGGGAACTTCCTTCGAGATGTAAAATGTTTGCGGTTCTTCGCGGAACGTTTCTAAATCGCTTGGAGAGAAGTCGCGAAGGGATCGAGATCGGTCGAAGCGCGGCTATTTCCACCGCTCGAAGACGTAAATTCAATTTTTCACGATAGTTCGTAACCGTTCGTTCGCAGACGTTTATGGAACGAGAAACCGCCGCTGGGGGAGAAGAAGCTATCCGTAGGATTGCAAAACACAACGGCGAAAAAGCTACGTTTGGCGCGTGGCCATACGTACCCGCGAAACGGCGGTGTACCTTCTGTTTGCATGAAAATTACAGGCAACTTCGAAACGCTCGGCAACGTAGCACGATTCCGTCGTCGTGAGATACGCCAATGTGTGCGCCACGATGTAAAAAGGCGATTTCTCCGCGAAGAGAAAAATTTCCAAGTCGAAATGGCAAAAAATCCGCGTCACCCGTATTTCGAAGCCACATCGCCGTCGTCGTCGATCCTTCCGTTATTTTCACGAGTACTTCTTATACTCGAAATAACCGATCGAGGATCTTCTCTGAAAATTTAAAGGAGAGACCAGTGAAAGCACAGTTTTTAAAAATAATATTGGATATTGATAGTTGATCGAAGAATAAGAATAGTTTTTTAGGGTGTTGACTAAGGGCACCCGCCAGGATTGCAAGTGACTTTTGTTGTTTTCGTAGAAACCGCGAAAAACAAACTATGAATATATTTGTATGTATGTGTGTATGTATTTTGTTTCTTTGTAATCTGACGTGGCCAAGAAACGAAAAACAAGTCGGTCTTTTGACGACGATCACACAGGCAAGCTGAGTGCAAACCGTGTTTGAAAATTGACGTTTGACGTTGAATGTGTTTATTTGAATTAGTATTAGTTGTAACTATTTCTGTTACAATAAAGTCTTATATTTATTACTCGACTACCGCTTGCTCCATAATTCCATTCAATCATCGATATTATATACTAATCAACGCTACGGTTTCATAATCTTTCCTCCAAAAACTGGGCATCGAGCTAGACAATTCGTAATAATCGATGCGATGAATTCATTTAAAGTATAGACAAATATTATATTTTCGTTTAGCGCCGTCTCTTTCCGTCATAACGGCTTCTTGTGAAACGTCTCGGTACTTTCCAACCGCCTTTCTTTTCCATTTTTCTTTCTTAGACCCTAAACGCAACACTTTTCGTTTGGAGAAAAGAAAACGCTTTTTCTCAAAATGCTCGTTCGAAAAATTTCTCGAATACTACAATAAATTGTCACATTTTACTTTGAAGTACCTTTCTCGATAGTTCTCTAGGATGTGAAAATTATTCGAACAAAAAATCATTTTCATTGTTGCCGGTTGCTTCAGCTTCTCTCCTCTCGAGCAAATTTGATCGCGGAATACGCGTCTGAACGAAGAAGTCGCACGGAACGCCCGAATGCGAGCGGCTCCACGGCGTTTCGCACTAATACGCGTCGACGTTTCTCCGTCCTCGTAGATCGACTCGCTCGGTCTGCTCGACACGAAGGGCGCGTTACACCGCATAATGACGGAACATGCTCGACGGCGTACCACCACCCGGTTTCGCATTCGCCAGGAAAATCGGCTGCCGTACCGTTTCCAGCAACTATCACGCCACAAAACACTTGCGAAAGTTCCGAGACGCGTCGATGACGGCTGCGCCGGCGTTCTACGCGTGCACGAAAGTGTGCGGCTTGGATGCGCTCGTACGCGCTTCTCGCCACTCCGCGAAGCGATTCGACGACTTTCTAACTCGACGGTTTGCCGCTCCGTTCGCCGCGATGCGAGCGAGTATAATGCACTGTGTGCGACATGGATGTGAGATTTAAAGGGACCGTTTCGGCCGATAGTGGATAAACTCTTTGAAAAATTATGGAACCACGGTGGATTCTCTTAAACGCCTGGTTTTTCCGGTAAACCCCGTGATCGTCGTTAAATAACAAGAAAAAAATCGTAATTATAGCGAAAGTTTGGCTTCTTTCGAAGTTTAACAGAAGTGCGGCTGGGGGGAACCTTCATTTTAGAGATGGAGCGCTAAAAATTAGAAAAACTCTACCATACATGAAACGTTCGACGTTTCGACCGACGAAACAAGGTATTTGTTTTTTTTTTTTTTTCACTCGAAATTCAGCATCTTCGTGCGCGTTACTTTTTACTCGATCCGATAGAATTTCTATGTAAACCGAATTTTATCGACAAATCGTTCTAGGACAAATGAAGAACAGACACATTTGTTGAAAACTTGATGCAGCGAATCCATCGAAATTAGTGATCAAGGGAAATCGATCTACTCGGTATTACGTGCAGTTTACGAGAAAACGCGAGACCGGATCGATGCGCCAGTTTTCTACGATTTTCCACGTACGGGTGTACGTGTATGCGGATTCGCGGAAGGATTTCGAGGAATATAGAAATTTCTGTTCTTTTCCTTTCGTCTATCCGCTTCTCTTTCCTTCTTTCCTCCACCTTCATCCACTTTTATTCGTCTTCTCTTTCTTTGCCCGTTCGCTCTACGTGTCTCGTCCTTTCCTTCTGTTTTCGTATTTTCCCCAAGAGATCGGGGTTCAAAATTCGATCCGTGGTTCCATAACAGTTTAAATCCGGCCCGTGGATTTAGTCGTTTCGTGGAATACGATCTAGATCGTGCTCGCTTCTGCATGAAACTTCGCAAGGGAGTTCCTTCGCGACTTGGAAACAGGTCGCCGACTCGTCCTGCCTCTTCGTGCCTGCCTCCGCGCTCGCTCATTTTTCCTATTTCAACTCGCCTAGGAAATCGTATACATCGCTTACTATTCGGATTCCTATCGCACGAAGTCATTGCGGAAAAAATACAATGACGAGTTTGATACGACGAACGACTCGACCCTAACGAAGTTACAAATATTCGTCGATCGAAAATCGAAAAATAGAAATTAAATTAAATTAAATTGAAACTCGAAGAAACGTTAACGATGACGGCGCGTAGCTTGTAATCTGTTTATCACGAAAAGTCTGATCAACACGTTGACTGACACGCGCATTTTACGTCTGCCCATGGCACTAATACGCCGCCCCACCAATTGGCACCAACATGAATTTTTTAATATGCAATGCATATTACGTTTAAATATTATTTACGGCAGATAAGTTAAGTCGTATAATCATGTTTAATGCATTTTTCGTGGTAGGGGTCACCGGTGACTCCCGAGGAAATTGTTATCGCGTGAGAAAATGAAAATGGTATAAAAGTCTTGAAATGGATACGAGAGATGTATCGATGCTATCTGCAAAACATTCAGCAGAAATGGCAACTGCACGGAGAAAATGTTATTCATATGAGAAATCAAAAATGATATTTGTACTGCGTCGCAATATTATTCAAACAAGTAACTCGACAAAATATTTCGATTCTCGATTTTAGGATGAAATTAGCATCGTATTTAATGAAATATTTTAATAACGAAGTTCGCGTTTTTTCAAATAGCTTTTTACAGGAAAAACCTCGCCACGAATTAATAAAGATGCCGGAAAAAGCACGAAATGTAAGACGATTTTGCAAAATGTGCTAGGAAAAAAAATTCGAAGAAACTAGAGAGAATAAGCGCGGAAGAATCTACTAGAAAAGTGGTGACATATGCCGATTGTATTGGTTCACTTTTTCTTCGCATCAATCTGCAATTGCGATAGTGCGTCGCAATATACACAGATAATATGCGTATTTTTCATGAGTTACTAAAATTATTTTTATATATCCTACATGGCATTAAATATTACTAACTATTATAGTGACAATGGTATTATTAAAAAAAATTATCGAGTCGAGTGCCGGTCACCGGTGGCCCCTATGGCAGTCAACGTGTTAAACTAGCGAAAGCTTAATCACGAAGCTCGGAATGAACGATCATTGAATCGATAAATGCCAGTCTTGGATACAACGTTGTCGGTAATCGACTAAAAGCGACTCGAATGAAATACAGATCTCAGAGTGAACAATATTTAACGGACATCTAAATAACATCGAAGAGACGTTTGGAGGCCGCGACGATAAATTCTCAGGTCGCCTCGGCGGCATGCGCGAAACGTAGTCGCGAGGCTTCCACCAAACGTAAAAACTTCATACCGGTCGCGATTCTCGTAAAAGTCGTCTCGTCGAAACGTAAACCGTGGCTCGCGAATGTCGCGAGGCTCGTCGCCGTTCCTACGTGTCCTACGTATGGCGTACGACGCCATAAAGCGTCGCTAACACCGCGCGCTTGCTCGTGAGACTCTTGACGTCTTTCCTCTCGTTCCGGCCGACTACGAACGCTGTTAAAGCTTCGCGCGCAACGGGTTTCGTCATTTCGCGTCTCTCTCAGTCAACGGTGCTGACTTTTACTCGAACGAACTTTGTCGAAGAGGACGAGAGGACTTTCTACGCGCCTCCGCGCTGCGAGTTAATTACCACAGCGATCGAGCATCGCGTCGAGAGAAGATTAGATTAGCTCCTCCGAGCCTCGAAAAAGACTTCGTCTCGACGATACAAACGAAATTATTATCCTCGTTTTTCCTTCCTTTCGTTTCGTCGCTTCGCTCATCGCTGCATCGTGCGACATTTCCTCTTTTTTAAATGGTTTCTCTGATAACGCGATCACCGAACGATGCATCGCGTCCGGTCGATTAAAAAAGGAGATAAATATCGGCTGGAGGCAAGGATCTTCTCGAAATATCGCGATTGCCGCGTGAATATTTATGGGGATGAGTTCGAGTAATATTAATTATTCGTAGTTTTTAAGCGTCGCCGGCTGCTTTCGACATCGAGGCGCGTTTGATGGACGCACGGCCTCGTTAGCCGTTTCAGATATCGAACGCGCGTTCTCGATCTTTCCGGGGACGCGTTCGGGTTTGTAAGAGTCTGAGAAAGAATTGCCTCGAGACTTTGCTCGAAAAGCAACGTCCGTACGGCAGAATGCAGTCGAACTGGTTATGTATTTTTACGAGATATTTACGATATTGCGTTCCTCATGCAAAGAGAAAAAAGGAGGATCGAAAGATACGCTTGCCTGTAAGAAAAACGACCGTATACCACGTCGATATGCTGCGATTATCGACCGTAATCGAACCGATCGATCAGACCGCGCTTGGCGCACAGGTGTCTTTACCAATCGCTCGAAGAATCCAACTTGACTCGCTGGTAACGCGAAAGAAGTTGAAACGTCAATGTCGAGTACACAGTCGTTCATTTCATACGGCCTTATCGTTCGAAGTAAAATCACCAATTCTAACTAAGAGGAATGTATAAAGAACGATCCTTATCGTTCGTAGTAAAATCACCAATTCTAACTAAAAAGAATATAATCAAGAATAACCTCGAAAGCACAACTTATAATTAGCTGCTTGGAAGCAAGTAACGATATATTTGCGATATCGCGTCCGCGATGCAAAAAGAACGAAGAAAGAACGAAAAACTCGACTAATTTCATAGATCCTTATCGTTCGAAGTAAAACGACCGATTCTAACGAGTTGACTATATATAATTATGAATAGCCACGAAAACATTAGCAGTTGTTTGGAAGCGCGTTGTTTATAACATCTACGAAATATGCAATATGGACGAGTCAAGCCTAGCTTTCTGTCGATGGTTTTGCTTAGAGCCTTTACCAGCTTCGGAGGTAAATACCATTAAGACCGACGTATCTCGGGTTTGTCGTCGACGCTTGAAGGAAGGCTGCGGCGTTTTCCACCCAGCAGCTCCGCGTCGCTACTCGACGTACACGATGTTACCAGTCGAACCGCTTGTCGTTCTCGTAACAAGGGCCACCGTCGTGGATAAGCGCGATCTAAATTGTATTTACGTTCTTGCGATGCGACCATCGCTAATATGGTCGGCAGTCCTACGTTCATACCGTTATCGTCGGCGTTAATTATGCGGTCGTCTTGCCGGAACGTGGATATCAACGTAAGACGCGACCTGGATACGTCGATTTGTCGAGTAGGAGGAACTCATTTCTTTTCGTTGATCGATTTGCGATCGATACGCGCTTGGTTGCATTTTGCGATTTGAAAATCGATCGACTGCGTTTTAACGTCGTCGCTTGCGTCGCGGTTCAAATTTCCAATTTATCGTTTCTTTCTTTTATGAAAAGATGGAAGTGACTTTTAAGGAAGAGAATGACGAATGAATTACGAGTGATTTAGACAGGACAACGATATAGGCACGGTAAAGGTTGTGGTGTAGCAGGGCAGAAAATAACACTTTTCATTCTAACAATTGGCTTCGATCGATCTTGCAGTAACCAGAACCATCCCTACTCACAAAACATTAATTTCGACAATCGTGCGCAATTTTGACGAAACAAACGTGCCACTCAATGAATCTCTCGGTCGAAATAGAGCGTAAAATGAAATTTTTAATTCACCAAATTGTTCCTGTATCCGAAACATGGAATTTGACGAGGTCGCAGAGACAATCGCCACGCGTAAACGCGCACGAATTCGCAGAGTCGCATCATTTTTACAATATCCAGGTTCGAGATCGTTTCTTTCGAGTTCGTCGTGCGATTGGACGATAGGACGACGAATATGTACATACGTGCTCGCCTTCAAAGCGAAATGTATTCATTCCTCTTCGCACCTGCCCCGCGCGGTATAAACCCAAAGCCATAAATCTTCGTACGGGCAAAGTGCGATTCGGTCGATTCTACCGACTAGGTAATTACCTCTCCCCCTTGTCCGTCGGTTGGATCATCTGCTCTCGTCTGCGCCTTGGCACCCGCTTCTTCCCCTGACGTATTATCGAACGACCGCGAAGTACGTGCCACAGCGCCAAGGCGCATCGTAATTTCGCGCGAGGAAGTTCACGTCGATCAACGGCCAATGTTTTCTTTGGATCCTGCAATTTCTTCTTCTTCTTTTTTTCACATCGTTCGACGACAGAAACAACTACAGCGACTGGAGTACCGAAAAGGACGATACTTCAAGCGAAAAAGGAGAAAGAGACGTTGATTCGAAAATCCAGCAAATTCTTTAGCGGTGACAAGATGAAACTTCGACTATCTTTCGTACATTCAGCTTGACAAGACTAACCCGTAAATTCATCTCAAAACGCGCGGAAACGCTAAACGAAAACGATCCTTCCGGTGATAATTAATCGGGCGAAATTCCTTTTAACACTGGATTTACAGGCAATTTCTACGAGCACTTGTAAAATTGACGGGTAAACAAAATCACGCATTTTCTTTAAAAAAATCGAATTATTCGAAGTAAATTTGATCAAACGACACTATAATTTACGTTTAAATACACTAAAGTTACTATTACTTATTACTAACTAAATATTAAATAAATAACTAGAAATAATACGCATCCTTTTCTTGCTGCGATACACTTTCAAGAAATTTTCCTCTTCGCTATCCGAAAATCCTTTTATCTCTACTCTGTCAATGCATTCGGAGCTTTCACTCTCATCTTCGCTTTGGAGTGATTCATATTGATCTTCTTCGGGGGTTTTCTCAGAACAATCTAAGATTTCATCTTAGTGTAGATTTTTCATTTATTCTTTTATTTATTACTGGAGTAACGATTAAGGATTGTTTATGGAATTAGCTAGTCCGTCAATTCGACGGGTTTCGTAGAGATAGGTATACTACCTATAGGTATACAGATTTTAAAACTTATAAGGCTTAGGAAAAAATAATTGTGTGTATAAATACTTTGAGTGAAGTGATTAATTTACGACACAAAGTGGTTAAAATTAATGCTATGATTCTTTCGGTATTTCTCATCGAAGTTTGAAATCCGTCAAATTGACGGGTCCCGTCGCTCGATCGCGAACCACTCGTGTTCTCACAACGATACCGTCATCACGATTACGAGGATTAATTAAATCGGAAGACTCTTGCGATCGTATGAAAGACACGGAGGAGAAACAATACTGCGGTGTTAAAGTAATAATGGCAAAAGTAATGGACAGAAGTATCGCATGGCGAGAGTTCATCGATTGGCGCACCAGGCTCGAACGTACGAAAACAACGAACGTAAGGAATCGCACCACGACGGCGATCGTTGAGTGCTCTTTGACAAAGGGCAGCTCGCATCGCCGCGGCATTAGAAGCCATTCTCGTAACGGCTAACGCGTATCGACTGTACCATGGGGGTGGTTCGTAAATATCGGGTTACGAGCGTAAAGACCGGGATTCCACCGGGGAGCCGTTCGTTATTAGCCAACGTATCGAAACGTTCCTCCTAACGAGCTACGAAAGATCACCAAGTTACGCGCTAAAAACTCCTCTTCGCGCAATACCGATTTTCACTATCACGAGAAGCTAGAGCGCCTTGGTGTTTCCTATTTTTACGGATATTCCGTTCGATATTCTCGGTGAAACGCGCGAGTCTACGAATATCGGAGAAGAACGATAGAATATGCGTGGATTTAGAACCTTTCATTGCAATGGCCAGCAAAAAAGTAGAGCCACTGATCTACCCAAGCCACGACATTGATATTTTCGTTGGCGTATTTCTTAAATACGACTCGAGTTCGTTTTCCTCTTTTCTACACACGTACGACTTGCTATGTATCATATATATATAGTCAATGTGGGAATAAGTATTATATTTTTCACCGTTCATTCGCGAACGAATTTTTGCGAAGCGTGTACTTTACTGAATACCGAACGCTCATTTGGTTTAAAAGAATACCGAGTATTAAATTCAACCGCGAAGAGATTCATATAACGTTCAATAATTACGTTAATATTGTGCGAATTAAAAGTATTACGTAATTTAAGGCGCTCAGAGATCCTTTCCAATTTGGAGCTTGTTAGATATCTCTTCTCAAAAACCAGGGAAGAAATTCGACGATGGGTAGGTGGTAATTACTCAAGAGTAACTGAATTCGATCTTCAAGATCGAATATCTTGGACATTTTAATGAATATTCGTTCGAATAGGCAATAAACAATATCGGTAAATAAATATAGGAATCATTCCATTACCATTTTGGATAAATATTCAATGAAAAGAAATAAACACACCGATGTCAAGGGTCGACAATACGCAATTGCTGTTCCATACTTAAAATGAATATCGTCGCGCGTTTAAAGGATCAAACGCTCAGTTAAATTGAGATGGATTCGGTATTTCGCGATGCGAGCATTTCAATTTCGTGGTTCCCTTTATGTATTCGTTTGAAATAATGTCGAAGAAAAAAGGATAGCGATGACAGGCATTATTAATTAAAATGTACGAGAATATCTGATTTCGAGTTCCAATTTTAACGCGGAATTCGCTTTCAAATATTTCTAAACGCCATTTAATGTACATCGATGATAAAATATTTCGATATCGGATATAAAAAAGCGATCGCAGATACTGATTTACGACAGGAAGCCGATCCATTCTTCGCCGTCCGTCGTCTATGAGCTTGATTTCGAGAGTTATTCGTCAAATAAATTCAATGTCAAATAAATAAATGTAGAAACGATATTCGAATCGCGCGCGTGTGAACGAAGCAACAAAATCTGGACTCTACGATTTTCATTACGCCTTTCGTGAAAAACTTTTCGACGTTCCTCGTCGACGCTTCGTTCAAAGCGAATACGCTGTGAAAAATCGACGACGTGCGTCACGCGTTCCCTCGAATAATTAAAAAAAATATTACGTCGCTCGGCGCGTTTCGAAAACGGATCGAACGCCGGCTCGTCGAGCGTACGGAATTGTCGACGACGAGACACTGTAGGTGCACGCAGCTCGCGTCGAATCTTTCCGACTATCAGAAGCCAGATGCAACGCGCACAAAGGGTAGTTTGATCGCGTAGCGTGCGGAACGTTGATGCGTTTCAACGTTAAACTGGTACTTCGTGATGCATCGAGGAGCAAAGCATCGCCCGGTGATATTCGAATGGCCGATGCATATTGAAACGCGACTGCGCGTTAACGTGAATGCAATCAGTGTAATAGCGTCTCTAGGAATACCTAACGAATGTCTGCCTGTTCTTACCGATCGATAGATCGACGAGCGGTCGATCGGTTAACGAAGTTTCGCGATTACTCGATGGCGTGTCACGCGTAGTCTGACCTTTGCCGGTGCGTGCTACTTAGTGCGACGCAAGAAGTCGTAGAAACCATTTATTAT
>JAITYT010002711.1:8046-33761 GCA_025433975.1 Liostenogaster flavolineata | reverse complement strand
AAAAAAAAAACGAAATTACTTCCCAAGCAACTAATAGAATATAACTAATAGAACCTTATTTGATAGAAGTAAACTAAATAGTTAATAGAAATTAATAAGTGAATAATATGTTATCTCATTACAAATGAGGTTAGACCACTTTCAAATAAACATTTCTATTGTACTGTTAATTAGCAAAAATTTTCTCGAGTAAAGTCTCAATATTTTCCAATATATCGACTGCAATGTGAAATGGAGACATACCGTTAAATTCAAAAGAAACGGCTTATTTATATAAATATATTTTTTTACTGTTCCCACGCGCGAGCCTTCTCGGTTTATCCAGACTTAAATATCTTCAACGCTTACGTGTATGCACGCGACATGAATCGAACACGCAAGAACGTATCTCTTTACCGTTACTTCCACGCTGCTTATTTAAATCGGAAACGAGGAGCGATGGCGTCGCATAGACATCCTCCCGCGAACAGTAATATTAACGCGACTATTTATTTGCCAGACCGGCACGTAACGTTAAAATTCACCGTTTGGAAATAGGATCGGCCTAATTAATAGGCGAAACCGCGAGCGTAATTTACGATTATAACGTCAGTTATTTTCTATGGGCGACGCGCGTTATACAGGCGCGGAGTCGCGTCGCGACGTTTGCTCGTGACGTGCGCGTTACGCACATTGTTTTCGAGCGTGGTTTGACGCAGAGACGGAAGGACGTGTAAGAGATTCGGCAATCGGGACGATGGGGAATCTGTGTACTGGGAGGGATGCTAGAACGATCTCCGCGTGTCGCAGTGCCAAGCGTCGGTCGCATCGCGCACGACCGCACTACTGTCAACCGACGTAATTAATCCACGTTTCAGCGGTGCAGGTACCTACGACAGGGGCCTAAGATTTACCGCAGTCCAATTTTACACCTGTCCGTCAGCGGGGATCCGGCGGCGTTACCTTCGCGCGATCAAACCCCCGGCCTTAATAATTATCAATTCGACGACGATGACGACAACGTCGCGATAATAGTGAAAAATACGAGATAACATTAGATTGGTGCATGTGAAATGTCGAATTTTCTTTATACGTGAACATTTGTCTCTCTGTTTTCGTTATGCTCTTGTTTTTGGCATAACCTCGTTTATAGTTGTACTGACGCAAGATTTTCTTGAAAGTGTTCCATTTTGTTATATGTTTCGAATTTCGTATGGATATAAATTCAACCGATATTCGTGTAATTTTTATATATGAGTTTAAGCTTGGTAGTAGTGCTGCAAAAGCTGCACGCCATATAAACTAGCCGTTTACGGAGAATACTGTTAACGATCGAAAAGTGCAGCGTTGCTTTGAAACGTTTCGTACTGGTGATTTTTCCTTAGAAAATGAACCACGTGGAAGACCCAAAATGTCCGTGAAAAATGGTGCTTTGAAAGCATTAGTGCAAATGAATCCAACTGTATCTACAAGGGAACTTGCTACCGGAATGAAAGTCGACCGTACAACGATATTGCGACATCTTCTAAAATTGGTAAGGTGAAAAAAATGGATGGAGAAATACTTCTCGACGACACGCTCGGCCGCATAGGTCGTTCAAAACAATTGCGAAATTAAACGAATTAAAATATGTAGTTTTGCAGCACCCAGCTTATTCAGCGGATCTTTCGCCAACCGACTTTCATTTTTTTTAAACATTTAGAACCATTTTTAAGGGCTAAACAGTATGAAAATGAAGACAAACTGAAAACTTCCATATCAAAGTTTATTGACTCTGAAGATCAGAATTTCTTTAACACGTGCATCTATGCATTTAAATCTCGTTAAGTGTATTAAAGCAAGTAGAGCATATTTTGATTAAATTAACAGCTTTTGAAAAAAGATATGCGGTTTTATATATTTACCTAAAAATCCGACGTTTCACACGCACCGACCTAATAATGAATAGTGCTGTAGTATTTGAGAGGAAGTCTTCTTTTTTAGGGCGAGATTTTCAAGTTTAAGTGTTTTATTAAGTGTCTAAGGGGAAAGAAGGGGAAAGGCAGGCAATTGGAAAGAACCGAGAGGAGAGAAACAGTTAAAACGTTGTGTAGGAAAGACGTTGCACAGGAATGAGCTAAACCAAGTTTTACTTTTTGTCTATACTTTAAATAAATTCATTATATCGACTATCACGAATTTTCTAGCTTTATACCTAACTTTTAGAGGAAAGATTCTATCTTTATTCGTCAATCAATAAACTAAATAACTATTTAAGTCCTTTAATACTCGCGTTTGTCTCGACGTCTGTCATCTTATCGTTTCTCTTTTTTCGAGATGGACATTACGGTTAAAATTGTCTCGAGGGAACTGCTCGAATAGCGATTGGCATTTCATTTCGGTTATGCTGTATATTCGTTTAGCAATGAAAAATTCAGATACTTAACGTTATCGCGGATTCCATAGCAAATTTCGTCGCGTGTCGATGATAAATAATTCGGTATGATATCTCTAAGATTGGACGCGGAAAATGTGTCAGAATCGGACTGGCGAATGTTCGGAAAATGGGTATTATTGTGTAGTCGATATTTTGAAGCAAAATCAGACAAAAGTGGAACACATATACAAATATGGACGCTATTATTAAATACGGAGAGTAATAACGGATTGTACTCATGAAAAAAATTACAGAATTCTTTTTCGAAGCACCGTAAAAATATCTGATATTTACCCATTTGGCAACTCGGTCGTTGTTGTAGTAAAAAAGAAAAGTAATCGAGCTCTCGAAGAAAATAAACCGAAGCTTTGAAAGGAATATGTTGCTCTTCGTTCTTTAAGCTTATTCCTCCGGATCCCACCTTTTTGTATATATATATCACGGACCCGCGCGAAGAATAATAATTATTTAAAACGTACATTTCGAACTTTTCGTGAGAAAAGAGTCGCTGAATCGCTTATCGAAGACGACGAAAGATACCTCGAAAGATTCGTAAACGCATCGAGGAGGTTCCGCCTTTTCTTCTGCGAGGACACGAGGAAGAAAACTCGATTGATCTTGCGAACTTTGTACTTAGATTTTGGGAAAACCTTCGGCGTGGTAAAATTTCACGTCGAAAGCTCCGCCTTCAGGCCGAGAGAGATCGAACATACGGTTAAAAGCCATCTAGAGATTTACGAGAATCTTTCCGCGGGATTTTAATCTAATGCGCGATTTATGCCTTCGACCGTACGTTTTCCGAGCGTAACATCTTGCGCGCGACTTCGAAATTCGAAGTTAACATCGACGAGGGCCACGCGAGGGAACGCGCGCCAAAGTTAATGACTCGCGTCTTCCGTTTGCAAACGCATTCGTGGTCGCGTTACGAGAGCTTAAGGGCACGTTACAAGAACGTTTCGAAGTTGCGGCTTTCACCGGACGAGTTTCGCGCTTTCGAACGACTCAGAAATCACGTCGCATTCACGGCGCTTCGCCCGTGATTCTTAGGACTAATTCGAGTGATTGTCGTCCTCGTGGCTCTCGTCGATTTCGGTTCCCCGGATAAAGCGTTGATCCGTTGCTTCGATCGCGATCCAGCTCGCAAAATGTTCGAACCGTTAAACGATTTTCATACACAAATTCGTCGATGCACGACTTGTTTTTCTTTGGATTTTTCACGTTTATATTTCCTTCCCTTTATATTTACTCGTGGACGGATTTCATATATATCGAACCGCGTGGCAGCGCATCAAAATTTAACAAAATTTGGATTCGCGATTTTCGAGCTCTTTTAAAGAATGCATCGCTGTCGCGCGATCCCACGGCAGAGGTATGAATTTTTAATGACCGTTGTCCACGACGATGTACGGGGAAAAAGGAGACGAACGTATTTTAATTATCGTTAGATCACGCGCGCTGTGTACACACGGAGATCGACTGACAGACCGATGGTGCGGTCGCGTAGCAATTTCAAAATTTTCGATACTTGTGCGCGATCGACCGTAGTAATTTGAAATCTAATCCGAGCGACCGCAGCTGTTATTATTACGGCGATTGTAGAGCGCGGCGCGTTATCGCGCTCAATCTGCAACGATTGACGCAATAAAAGCGTTGCAGCAAAATCATGGAAAAATAACGCTCCGCGAGATACATGACTTCGTGATATATCGCCTGTCGAGAACTATCGATTTATTTTTTTAAAGTGAACATCCAAAAATCGACATTTTCGTGCGCGATCGATCGGCCTCACGGAAGGCGCGGAACGGTGGGGTGACAGGGGCGGGGTATCTTCGTTCCATAAAATAGACGCGAAACGGAAGCGCTACGAATTTGTCGATGCCGTTACCAGCCACGAGTTATCGCCATCGAAGTTGAATTCACACGCGATCGCGTAAATTGATTTGCGAAATTCATTTCGGCATTTCGATTACAAGAGATATCATTGTCGTGAAATACGCGCGGGTGGGGGCGATTTTCGACGGCTCGAATTTTGTCGGGGAGAAGACGACTTTAAAAAAATACTTTTTCCTCCTGACGAATTCCAGGAGACATCGCGAGATATCCTCGAAATACCTTTAACGCGTTAATTGGCAATCACGCGATATCGGATGATGCTAGTCTCGCCAAACAGCCGATCGCGTAATAGATATTTACAGTACGTATATCCAATGTTCATAATAATAGAAGCATAGAAATAGTATGACCACGCGAAATTCCAATTTTCAGCTTGGCAATGAACGTGTTAATTACTTTGTGTCTCGAGATCACCGCGCGATCCTCCGTGTATTCACGCGAATCTTCGAGAGAACTCGGAGAGATACGAGGCGCGGTAGATCGAGAATGAAGAGTAAGTCGTCCTGACGCGATCCAAGGACCTCGGTAGGTACGCGACGGGGCAAATGCGACGTCGTCCTCCCCATAGGCGTCGTCGCGACCCACCGTCCATCGTTAACGCTTGGCAGTAGCCTCCGGTAATTACATCGACGCTCGTCTTAACGTAAGAGAGCGACCACGAGGCGGTCCCTCCGTAACGAGACTCGATGTCCCTCGACGCCGTCCCTCGTCCTTCCAAAAGGACGAAAAGGCTTACGTGCCATCGTTTGCTCGCAGCAGCGTAACACGAGAACGTTCTCGCTCGTAATTATTTACCAGGTCTCGAGAAAATACGAGAGAGGACCGAAGGGAGGAAGAAGGACGGACGGTGGCTCGAGATCGCGTCCTCTCGAACCGAGCCACGGATCGACGCTCCTCGCGCATTTCGCCACGGAATTTTAGTCCAAGACTTTTATCGTGTCTCGGACTAGATCGACGCGCTCCTATGCGGACAATTTTAACCTGTTAAGTGTGTTTGACGTGTGTACTCGTCGCGAAAAACAACAAATTCTTGCTTTCAATAAGTAGTAAATATTAAAAATATAATATAATAATATATATTGATATAATAAATAATACAAATGTAGTAAAATAATAAAAAATGAATAAAAAATAATGAAGATAAATGCTGAACGTCATTGCTTGATTTTAATTCCGCACACTGCGGGAGGTACAATATACACGTGGGCAGCCTATATGCAGACTTAGACGTAAAGAAGTACACCCATACGACTGGTATTAACAACAATGCAACCTTTTGGAAGACAAACAATTTATATAAAAGTGACAAATTTAGAAACAAATAGTTCTCCGGCGGAGACACTTTACGAATGATCCAGAACCGTGGATCAGCGGGCTTCAGTCCTCTCGGCGACAGGGTAACCTTGAGTTTTCTTCGAAAATCGGTTCAAAACGATCTGTCCTCCAACGGACGGTTTGTCAGAGAACACCTGGAAAAAATGACAAACACGTCAATCAAGAAAGCCTCTTTCGAGGCTTTTCGCTAATGCTTGCGTGCACATTGGTAACGGAAATTCTTTTAGGCCCCTAGAAAGCTGATAGCCTACCTAAGAGTCCTAACAGCGATCGATCCCGTACGAATCCTCGTTCGAAAAAATGAGAGCGCTTCGCCCAAAACGTAGAAACGCCGAAAATTTCTTGAGGTCTCGATTCTTCGAGGTCGAATAACCGTGGAAATTGCCGCTGGAAGGACGGGAGGATTTTCGAGGACAGGAAAAACGTTGTAACCACGATGGAGCGTCGGTACGAGCCGAGTACACACGAACGAGTGCGCGATCGAGTTCGGAGCGGAGGTCCTTCGAAAACGACGACAACGGTGGGCCTCCTCTTCTCGCGTAGGGCGCGTGTACGAGCTCGATGATGCATCGTGCCGGCAGTAGGCAAACTCCGCTGCTGCAATTACTTTATTGCTCTCGAGCGCGGACACGATCGGAACGCAATCGAAGATCGGCGCTTCGAGAGCGAAGTATCGAAAGGCCGAAGGTATCGAGGAGGAGAGCAAGAAAAATGTTTAAAAAATCGAGAGAGCTCGCGATACGTCGATTTCCACGCGGCTTCGCGTCTTCAGCCTCCGCTCTGCGTTTTTCGAATCACTCGTTTGATTCCTCTCGCGACGACGCGATCGCACCGCTCGAAACAAATTTCTAAAGAGAGATTCCAATCCATTTTTCAAATGAAAGACGCTTCTAAGACCATAGCCACGGACGGAATTTCATTTCTTCTTTTCCTTTTCATTCGGTCCGGTTGCGTCGACGCGTTTCTACGTTCGTTCGCCGTACAAACGTGTATCGGGCCACTCGATGACCTCTCGCCTTGCGCGATATCCCTGCGAGCCACGAAACGTCGACTAAAAACGCGATACCGTTGCGCGAATATTCAAAGGCGATCCTCCGGAATCCGTGGTGCTGCTCGAAAGAGGGAGAGAAGAAAAACAAAGAGGCGGGACGAAAATGTTGGACGGGCGAGAGGATCGCTCGAGAATTTTTGCGTTTCGTGCGTGCCTGGTCGCGAATTCAACGACGAAGCGTATCGTTCGTTCGTCCCTTGGTACGGTTGTCCTGCGGTTTTCGTTAAAAAAAAAAAAGGAAAAACAGAAACGAAGAAGAGAACACGAGGAAGTCGCATTTGTTACCCGGTGGATGTAAGTGCACGACGAGTTTTTAATCTTGTTCTCTCTCGCTTGTTATCCCTCTTTACCGAGCCGTCTTTTTTTAATCCCCTCCCTTGTCATCGTTTTACCGTCGTCGTCGTTTCTGTTTGCCCTTTTCTCCAGCGTCGACTTGAACGTTCGTCGAAGATCGCGGCGTAGAATCGCGATCCGTGGCCTTGATGGAACGCCGATTGCAAGGACGACCAATCCAAACTGCAAACACACTTTGTCATTTCGAGCTCTACGTTTTTCGATCTTTCGGCAACGATTTTATTTACTCGAGTTAAACCGATAAGTGCAGTCAAAATTCTTTCGATCGTCGAACATTCGAGGATGTATTAGGTCTACCGGAAAGTTCTGTCAAATAATGTCATCTCACGTTGAACATTGATTCTTTCGACCATTGCATTTCTGCACACCTTCTCGATATATTCGTGAAGAGGTGGTTAGTGGAAATTATATCGTAAAGTAAATCTTAATTAATGTAGGATAGGATATTTGCCAATGCCTGCGGTGTGGGCAGTAATGATGGTATGGCCACGACGTTGCGACCGGTAGGTGTGAGAAAAGGGCATAAGGACAGTTCAGGGAGAGAGTCGTTGTAGAAAGAATCGTAGTCGTGAGATTTGTGGAATGGATCGTAGTAGAGACAGTAGTAAGAGTGTGAGAGACAGTCGTAGAGAGTCAAGGTTGTGTAGTCATTGTTATTGAAGTTGTTGTGCTCTAATGATGTAATGAAGACTATAGAGAGTGTTGCATTGCGAGGCATTATCATTAAATACATTAATTGTCTGTGTGTGTGAAACCCCGAATGCATCGAAAATGTATTACTTCTTTATTTCGAACATGGACAGAACTTTCCGGTAGACCTAATATAATAAAATATCGTCGATGGAAAAGCGCGCTATCGAAAATGCGTTTTCAGGATTTCGTGGAAGATGGAAAGGTAAAATCGAGAGAGAACATTGCGAATAATCGATAGTACATATTGCTATCTTCGTCACCGATATTTTGGTAAGTAGACCGACACCAGCCGCACTTGCTCGTCCATTTAAAAGTCTTCTTTATCATCGTTTGGCCGGAAGTACGCGGCTCGTTTGAGAAACGACTCTCGTTGCTTCGTGATGCGCGATCAGCGGCTGCGGTGTATTAAAACGTTTTACGATTGTGCCAGACAAATTGCGATACCGTCGAAACAATCGATCGCGATCGCCATCGCTGTATCGCCACTGCTATACTACCATTGACGGCACAATGGGTAACGGTGCTATCGCGAAAGCGCTCGTTCTTGGTGTTCGATTCCCCATTCGCGCGACCGTATTTATTTATGACTTTGACGCGCTATAGCTGCGACGATTTCTCCGACAACGCCGCCATGGTCCTTTGCTCCCGTGCGTAAACAAAGAGCAATCCTTACGTTCGCTGATGCGAACACGATCCCCTCTTAGGAGCAACGAAAGAACCTTCGAAATTCGTTTAAGCAGCCTTTTATTCTTTTCCTCCGCTTCTCCCTCGATCCCTCTGCATTATCATAAATCCGATTAATTCCGAAGGAAGGCGAGCTAATTCTTGGACGAATTCAGTCGTAAAAATTCTGTGTAATTACGAAATAAAATCACCTTTCGCTAAGAAAGAAAGTTAATTAGGACATTCTTATTTCCCTGCTTTCGTCCTGCTGTTTTCCGCGTTTCTCTTCACCCTTCAATCCTCTTCTTTACAATCCCTCTTCCCTACTTCTGCTTCGACGTCTTATTCAGAACGTAGGGGTGACTCCAGGAGGCGTTGACTCCGAGCGACCGTAGTTCGCTACATTGTGCGATTCGAATCACGGTATTATTCTATAATCTATTCTACGAGACGATAGTGTCGAGGATAGCAGTTGGGCTGCCGGTTGCACGACTCGCTAGCCGGAGGTTCGATTCTCGCGCACGCCATCGACTGCAGCTGCGAACGAACTGCTCTTTCTCTCTCTCTCTCTCTGTCTTTCCCTTCTTACTCTCGCGTGTACCTAGTCGGCGGCTTCGTGTTCCTGGCGATTAAAGTTAAAACGTTCCTCGTCCTGCCCCTCGTCCTTTTCGTCGAGATTGTCGTCCTTGTCGTCGAGTCGTCTTCCACCGTCTGGAGAAACGATAAACCAAAGAATATCGTTTCCGCGACGACTCGTTGCCTCCCTTAATCACGCCCCGTTGCAGCGTCGACGATACAGATATCAACGGTCGAAAACGAGCTTATAATTTTCCATGAAAACGTGCATGAAAATTTCTTACCCTCCCAAACAACCGTCCGTCCGTCACGCAACAACGTCGTGCTGAAAATTCCAAGAAGGTAAACCAATCTAAAGTATCGTACGCGTGTCCGAAGTTCCCCTGTATTTTATCCTTTTTTGCATTCGAACTCGTACTGTACCGGCGCGCAAACACGAAGGAACGGAAGCCTCGGGAGTTCCCCGGCCGCTCCGTAGAGCCGAATATCGCTTGGAACGGAAGGAACGCCTCTCGCGTGGACTTTAACGTCGAAGTGGCCGAGTTATTCCTCACGAATCGGTGCGACGAAGCCGTTGCAACGACGGAAGAGCGACTCCTTTGAACATCGCAACGCGATGAAACGCGTTACTGTGGGTGACGGAGGATTTAGATCGAAGTAGAGAGAGAGAGAGATTAACCTCTCAAGCTGTTTCAACGCGCTACTTTCTCTTAAAATAGCGTTTCGTCGTACGGCGTAGGTCCCGTCGCATCCAGCATAGCTTGCTAAAATTTTGCGAATGCGAATGATATACTTTACGAAACACCGCATTTAAATAAAATCAGTGTCTACGCCATATAATAAGGTCTACCTGAAGGTTCCGTCCGTTTTGAACCAAAAGAAACCAATTCATTTTCCATACGTTAATTAATATTCAATGGACACGCTATTATATTTTCTTAATAATTTACTAATTAGTTTATTAGTAATTATTAGGCTGATGCATATGAAATATCGGATTTTCTCTACATGTGAACGTTTGTTTCCCTGTTTTCGTTATAATTGCCAGAGTCACATTTCAAGAAAGAAGATTTTCTCAAAAGTGTTCTATTCTGTTCTTCGTTTTGAATTTCGTAAGGATATGAATTCAATCGATATTTGTGTAACTTTTTAAGATGAATATAGACTCGATTATAACGCTGCAAAAGCTGCATGCAATATAAACCATGCGTTAGGGGAGAATACTGCTATCGATCGAAAAGTGCAGCGTTGATTTGCAAAATTTCGGTCTAGTAATTTTTCCCTGCAAAATCTACTAGGGAACTTGGTACCAGAATGAAAGTTGACCGTACGACTATATTAAGATATTTTTCTGAAATTGGCAAAGTGAAAAAAATGGATAAGTATGAAAATGTATAAAGCAAGTATAAAAATGGCCCAATATTTCTCCACGACAATGCTCGGCCGCATACGTCGTACAAAACAATTGCTAAATCGGATGAATTAAAATATAAAATGTTGCAACACTTAGCTTATTTACCAGATCTTTCGCTAACCGACTTTCTTTTTTAAAACATCTAGAGCAGTCTGAAAAATTCCATATCAGAGTTTATTGATTCTAAAGATCAGAATTTCTTTAACACAGGCATCTATGCATTAAAATCTCGTTAGGAAAAGTGTGCTGAAGCAAACGAAGCATATTTTGATTAAATACGCAGCTTTTAAAAGAAGATATGCAGTTTTATATATTCACTTTAAAACCCAACATTTCATACGCACCAAATTAATATACAATTTCCATCGTTGTTAATCACCTCTTCGCGTATATATCGAGCACGTACAAATACAATGGTCAAATGCGTCGACTTTGAAACTTGGCATGACATTTTCGACGGAATTTTCCGCTAAACCTAATAACAATATGACGATAATTATACGATTCTTACTTCAAACGTCTTTACACGCACTGGCCGATAGGCATAATATTCGAATGACGTCCGAGAGGTTGAATACGAAAATATTAAATCCTAGGTCGAAGGGTTAAATCCCTTCTCGTGCTCGCGCGAGTCGGAGCGCAAGCGCGAGTCGTTGGCAAGAATAGATTCGAAGATGGAGGAACGAAGACGAAGGAGAGCCACAGACCGGCCGAAGGGCGAAAAAGGAACGAGCGTTCCTTCTGATTTATGACCGTCGTATGGAAGAAGAGAGAGTGAGTGGCGCACGAGATGCAGGACAGCAAAGACTAGTCACGTTCGTGCGCGTGTCCAGTTTGGGGGCGTACTCGTGCGAACGATTTCGATTTTGCATCGAAAATCTCTGGGATTTTTTAGCGCACGATCCGGCGAGCATCGAGTGGATATAGACGGGCCGAGAGACGTGATACCGCGTCGATCGAGTTCTCGAGATAAAAATGTATCGCGCGAAATGTGACATTCGTCGGTTTGCTTAGTTTAGGCACGTTCTCACTTTCCATCTTCGATAGAATCTAAAAATCGATGCGCGGTGATGCGCTAGCGCGGAGACAACGGCAAATCGGAACGTTTTGTACGATTTGATAGATCGTTCGAAACAGTTTTTAATTTCATTTTTTTTTTATAAAATTCGTGGATCGAAGGAAATTTCGTACGTCGTCGTTCATTTCGATTGTTACCAGGGACAAGAAAGGGAAAATCCAAGTTTCAGACGGGCAAGTTTCGAACGCGATAATAATCGTCCGCTGGCAGTTTTCTAACGACGCGAAATGCCAGTAAATACTCTTTTATTTAGACGTTTTCGTAGCCCGGTTCTCTCGAGAAATATCGTCTTCACCTTACCCTCGTTCTTTTTCCTTCGATTAGTAGGTGTCGCCGGGTTACTCGAGTATCTTAAATAAAATCCCTCGGCCGTGCGGGAGTGGGAAGCCCCGGGTTTTGACCTATGACCTCGGGGACTCGACCCGAGAAGGCGACCCTTGGCCAGTTTCGAACACCGTCGTAATCCAGGGGCGAATCCCCAAGATCCACGGCCCGGTTTCGCCGGAAGTCCCGCGCTCAACCTTAACCGCACCACCTCTTGAAATTCACCCGTACTGAGATTTCCTCGCTAACACGAACGCCATTCGAAGGATGTAGTCCGTCTTCCTTCGATTTGTTCCTCGACCGTTCCTACGTGTGGGATTGTCAAATTTCACATCGACGAGTGGCAGAAGTGCGCTTCCACGACGAAAAATAAGCCTCGTTTGGAGGTAACGCGAAGGAAGGAGAGACCCTCGTGATAACGACGTCGCACGATTTCCATGGGAGAAGGTTGACTACCAAATCGAGGGGTAAATTCTCGCATTCGTATCCAATTTCGTGCCCGTCCGCATTACACCTCGAACTTGAACGCGTTCGTTCGCGGTAACGAACGCATCGTATGTTATTAGTAGTTGCGTTCGTTTGATACTTCCCCATAAATTTCTAGATTTACGAAGGTGTACTCGCGACGTCTGGAAATATGCATATCAAGGCACGCGCAGGTGCCATTGCTCCGGTACATGATCCCGTGACAAAATGCCGAATATTTCATCGTGACTTTGGTTCACTCCAAAGTACCCGACGGCACGTTCAAACTACGTGGATCATCGATCCTCGAGTATCGTAACAAACTTGTGCCAAGTGCGTTCACCTTCATGACCGGAGACACGCCACGGGCGTGTTTCGAGGCTCCGATTAACACGTTGAGCCCGGCGTCGGTCTTCGTTGACCGACAGTGAACTAAATCGATGATAAATACATGTAGTAATTTTAATGAAATTTATTAAAACATTCCGAAGAAAAATATTGTTTGGTTTTGCATGTATTACAATACGTGGAACTTTTTTAGTCAAACTTCTACCTGCCTTGCGTCCAAATAGCGTTGAATTTTTATCGTGACATCCCGAACGATATCTTCCGATTTTGTGAACGTCTCCTTCTTCTTTCTGTAATTGGTGAACAATTCTTTTTTGATCGTTGACGTGATCAAATATCGCGCATTAAGTGCTCGTTTGCTGCCGACTGAACTAAAAGGTCAGCAATATAGGCGAAGGGCTCAACGTGTTAACACATTGAGAACGGGTGACGAGATATCTCGTTTTTATGTTTTTTCGACTCAATCGATGACTTACAGAGTTCGAAATAGATTTTCTTGTTACGTTAGCAGGGTAACGAAGCCCTGCGCATTCTCATTAGAAATGGTTAGCGAAATAAATGAATATCGACATTCCGAGAGCGTAAAATGCAGTCGATCGGTACTGCTATTACATCTGTAGATCTTGTATCCTACCTTATAAAGTATTTTATCGTTGTACGACAGTTTGTTATTCCAAAGTTCGCGTTTCGATTGGCAAGGAAACAGTTTTTTAAAAATCATTTATATTTTCAATCCTTTAATGATAATTTATAATAAAAATTATTTTATAGCATGGGCCCTAATTCTAAAAACACATCAAAATGTTGCACAGAGGTAAAAAATATATAGTAATATTTAAGAATACTTTATACGAGTTAAAGCGACTCCTTGGGATGCTTGCGGTTCGGACAGGCTCGTCTCTAAAATTCGCGATCGTCGAATCTTAACGATTTACCTCGGCGCGGAGATTAACGCTCGAATATTGAGAAACGTTGAAGAATAATGTCTTCGAAACAACGTTTTCGTTAAGACAAGACGATGCGTAGCAAGCATTGTTAGTAGTTTACCAACGAGGTATCGAGTTCTACGAATAACGAGTATAAGTAAACGATACGACGTAAGCTCTCGAAAATAATATCCGCTTCGAAGAACGTCAAGAGGTTCCCATTTCTCCTTATAAAGTCGAGAAAATGAAGGCCTTGCGCGCGGTCTTCTAACGAGACTCCCAAGATAAAATCTAAGCTACCAAGGGTAGAATTGCCAACGAAATATTCGGCGCTGGGAAATTTTGACGCGTCTCTGCGCGAGGACGAGAGAGACGCGCGCCACGCGATATCGTGTTAAAACCACGTAAGACGAAGTTCGACGCGAACTCGACTGACACGAGCTGTCGCAACGACGCGAGAATACCCAGAAGGATGTGAGCAATTGGCGGAAGTACGAGCTCGACGGACAGTTACGATCGTAAACGAGGTCCTGGCATTATCGACGGATATTCCGTCGTTTCCGAGGGAAAGCATACGGAAACGAATACGAAGGAATAATTGGAGGTTCGATACTCGAGGGACTTCCCTTAATTGCAAGCACGGGTGGCACGGCGATCGAGGAATAACGACGGAATGAACATAAGAACGAAGAGACGGTACTGTTTACCGTGGAGCTCCGACGAATAAAATATTCATATCGTAACTAAATAGTCGCATCGATTTTCTGTTAGCCTCTCGTACCTTTTAATGATCCTTCTTCGCTTCAACGGCGTTGCTAAGAATACCCTCGATTCGCAGTCGTTCGTGCAACGGTCTTCAATTCGACGTGGAAGAACGTGGCGGTGTTTTCGTACGAGTCCAGTAGCGCGAAGTTCCTTCAAAACGATAGTTCTTAGATATCGGCTTCTAATCGTCTTTGACGCTTGATTTCGTGCTTTAAAGGTTCGTTGTCGAGGTTTCTCTATTTTTGCTACGATCGTTCCGAAGCGGGCAGAACGAGGCTTTCTCGACGAAGCGTTGTTCGTGCTTATGCTCGTTTCGTAGCGTGACGCCGTAATTGATTTATGTTATCGAACGATACAGCGATGGAAAAGGAAGGGGGAAAGGGGGAGAGAAAAAACGCGATTCTCGCGTGACAACGTTGCGTCAAAAACGGAAGGAAATTTCTTACGGTGGGGTTCCTCGACGACTCTCGCACGTACGTACGTCGATTAATTGCAATTTGTAACGTACTCGAGCGCGACCAGATACGCCTGTGACGTTTAAACGCGCTTTAAATTGCGAATTGCTCGGCGTATCGAAAGAGAGGAGGGGCGAAGCGGATGCACGAACGGGAGAATTCGACGAAAAGGTACGTCGCAGTGGTACGGAACGTTAGCGGGAACAATGTCTACGTTTTTACGGTGAATTTTCCCGTTGGCAAGGTGGAATTTCGCGGAGATATTTCGCCGATGAAACGAACGTACGCACGGCGTAACTGGGATACGTCGTGTACAGGCCAACAATGGGAGCGGATTCGTTCGTCATAATTTACGAACGCTCGATTAAGATCGCCAGTCATCGATTCGTCCGTAGGGAATCACGCTGCGCCTCGATTACGAACTGTTCCGATGCATCCGTCGAAAATGAATATCCGCGTGCCTTTGATCGTTCGTATCGTCGAAAATGTTCGATCTGTGCCGATTTAACCTCGATCTTACTAGAGGGAGAGAGATAGAGAGAGAGAGAGAGAGGCATTTTAAAACAGCTATTTTTGGACATAATGAATTTACAAAACAACGAAGGTGAAAGGGGAATAATTTTTTTTTAACCGGCCATCTATTTTTCCGCGTTTACACCTCGTCAAACAATTACGGAATTATTCTTGAAGATAAGCTGTCCTTGGTCTACAGTTCAGTATCATAGAAAAATTGTACAGTTACGGAATTTGGGTTCTTCGTGAATTCACGGAGACGGCGCTCGATCAAAGTGGACCATCTGCGCGTCTCTTTTGTTTCGGTATGAAGCCGATCCGTTTTTGCGACGAATTCTAACTAGAGATGAGAAGTGGGTGCGATAAGATAATCCTGTACGAAAAAGACGATGGCTTTCTTCCGGAGAAGCATCTTGACCTTCGCTAACAATAAAGAAAGTCCTTCTTTGCGCGTGGTGGAATTTTTCTGGAATCATACACTATGAATTGCTTGAAATTGGTCAGACCGTTTCAGCGACAGTGTATTGTGAACAACTCGACCGAATGAAACAAGAGCTCATAACAAAACGATCCGTTTTGCTCAATAATAAAAAAAGGATCTTTCAACATGATAACGCGAGGCATCACGCTGCAAAAGAAACACCGGAGAAAATAAAAGAGCTTGGATCTTGGAACTTTTATCTCATCCACCCTATTCACCAGATCTCGCGCCGTCGGATTACCACCTTTTCAGATCGTTGGAATATACACTAAGAGATTAAACAGTTAACAATGTTGGAGAAGTAAAAACGCACTTGGAAAAGTTTTTCAATGAAAAATCGAAGGACTCTTTTAAAATGAGAATCGAACGATTGCCTTTACGCTGGAAAAGAGTGTTAGAAAATGATGGAAATTATTTGGTTGATTAGTATTTAAGATTTCTTTAATAAATAAATGCTTTTCGCCAGCAACAAAATTTGATTACTCTTTGGTCCCCCTAATGGATAAGAACGAACGATATGGAGGAATTTTGTCCAAAAAAGAGACGAGAAATAGAAACGACACGACGAGTGACAGAGACCCGTAAAAATTGCGCGAAAAACTCGTGGCTCGTATTCGTCTTGCTCGCTATCGGTTCTTTCCCTCGACGTTATATCGTAAATTCTCGTTGCTCTTCGATGGCGCTTCGTACGCACGCACGGCACGCAGTAGCATCGATCGTGCGCGTCCACGCGCCGCCATCTTTTTTCATCGGAACGTAACGAGAGAGGAAAAGGATTTTCGTTTACGAATAAACGGGTCACGTTCCCGCAGTTTCGACGGTTCCATCGAATTACGTTCGGATATCCATCCCCCGTTCTTGCGATATCAAAATATTTGCTTTTCACCGGACGAATGTCTCTCGAATTTAGATTCGCGCATCCGAACGCGCATCCGGATCCGCGATCCGTGCCGATACCGCCGAACATCCCCCACTTCGCACGTACGACCGAACGATCCGTGCATACGCGCGCCGGACCAAGTCAGCACAATGCGCGTTCGTTTCACTCGCGACGCCTGCGAGCGTAAATAGGCAGCACTGTTTAGTAGGAACAATTGCCTGCTCGATGAATTGCGTGTGCGTAGGCTGACGCGAGGCGACAGCGCGAAACGGGATTATCCGTCAAAGCGGATCGAAAGCGACGAACGTTTTGCTCTGTTAAGATGTTCGCGATTGACTATCGAACGATTTCCTGTCCTATGATTCGACATTGACGTAACGGCGAACCAAATGTGTAGTCCGATCGAATTGTTTCCCAGTCGGAAGCTAGGGAGAAATCAAGGTTTATTCGAACCGCGAATTATCGTAATCCGCGAGTTTTTCGAAAGTAGCCCTGAAAGGATCGAAGCGTCTACGCGACCTATTATTTTGACACATTGAGGTCGGCACTCTGGTCCCTCAGCGCGCTTTCAGGGGCCGCACATTTTTGGGCGCTCCAGAAACGCTCTATACGATGCATATATATACTTTTTTAATTCACATTTAGTATTATATTCATATAAGGTATTCTTAAATATTACTATTTATTTTTTACCTCCATGCGACATTTTGCTACGTTTTTAGAATCAGCGTCCATTTCATAAAATAATTTTTATTATAAATTATCATTTAAAGATTGAAAATATAAATGATTTGTAAAAACTGTTTCCTTACCGATCAAAACGCCAACTTTGGGCAACTGTTGTACAACGATAAAATGCTTTATAAGGTACGATACAGGATCGACGATCGACTGCTTTTTACGTTCTCGGAATGTCGACATTCATTTATTTCGCCAACCATTCGTCACGAGAATACGCAGGGCTTCGTTACCCGGGTAACGTAATAATAAAATCTGTTTTGAACTCGTATATTGAGTCGGGAAAACAAAAACAAGATATCTCATCACCTGGCCACAATGTTCAGCTCGCTAGAAACGAGATATCTCGGTACCCGTCCTCAATATGTTAACAAACTCCTTAGAAACTTTAAGAAACTTTATCCAGCTTGTGGAGAGTTGAACTCAAGCAGGGTTTGAATGAGGACCAACGAGAGTTGAATTGAACGAAGAAGAAACAGATTTCTCGCTGGCGTTGTCTTCCTAACGACTGGGACCTCTGGTGATCCTCGAGCTCGACGAAAACGTTCCAACTAAGAGAAAGAGGAAAGAAAAGATCCATAACTAGACAAACATTGCCGCGGGACGATCGATGCGAGTGAAAGGGGGATAACGTCGTGGACGCAACGATCTCGTCAGTCTCGGTATTTGCTCCGTGATTGAATCGGTGCCGAACAAAGAGCAGGTTGCATTGACTTATCAACAAGGAAGTGGCTCTTTCGTTGTTCGGCTGTCAGGACACGTATCACGTGACCTTACCTACGTACTTCGATCACGGTCGGTAGAGCGAGCGGAAGGGACACACTCTCTCTCTCTCACTCGATTCCGCGATAGGATCATTCGTGATGTAGCCTCATGGCGGTAGCGGCGGCGAACGTATTGGCTAATGGGCCCTCAGCGGTGGTCGGCTCGTGGACATAGCTCGCATACCGATCCTTCCTCGCATGGTATGTTATAATTAGTGGAGCCCACCTACGAGCCTGCCAACGTGTAACATCGAAGCGTCCTCCACTTCCACTTGCTCTTGCTCTTGCTCTTCCGCCTCTATCGTGCCATTGCATCCTGCAACGAACGACGAACTTCTTCGCGGTCACGAAGGAGCGCCGGTATTAATACTTCGTCGTTTCTTCTTTCGAAAAATCACGCAAATTAGAGGGTCGTTTGATAACACTGTGCCGTCCGTGCATCTAATCGGGATTCTTTTGTTTGGCGCTGATAGGACTGGTTCATATCATTTCGCGTACGTATTTGGTTGGAAAGAAAATGTTTTCGGTTCGCACAAATAGATAGCGTTCCTTTGTCGATGTTAGAATCTTTTTCTTTTGAGATTTGGTAGTCGATACCTTTATACCGTAAACATATTACCGGATATGTGAAGTTTATGATGTTGATTGTTTAACAGATCGCACGTGTCAGGATTGGTTCAAAAAATTCGTTCTGGAGATCTTTCGCTGAAAGATGACCAACGTTCTGGTCAACGTTCTCAAGTTGATGATAACAAAATAAAAGCCACGACTTAATCGAATCGTCATATTTCCGTGCAAGAGATTGCGAAACGGACAAATGTATCACACACAACAATTGAAAATCATATAAGACGTTTTGGACTTGCTAAGAAGCTTGTTGCTGAGATTCCGCACTAATTGAAAGAAATTCACCTAACACAACGAATCAATATTTGTGATACACATTTAAAACGTAATGCAATCAGCACTTTTTTTTAAACGAATTATCACTGGCGATGAAAAATGGATCGTCTATTCATTTTTCGCAGCCGATATGGAACCATATCGAAAGCTGAATTGCATCAGAAAAAGATCATGCTGCCAAGTTGGTGGGATTACAAAGGTATTCTGTATTGTGAGCTGCTTCCAAACAACCGAACGATCAACTCAGATGTTTACTGCCAAAAACTTATGAAATTGGATCAATCAAAGAGAAAAGACCAGAATTGACAAATCGCAAAGGATTCGTGTTCCACCACGACAATGTGAGGTCTGACACATCTTTAGCAACACGTACGAAACTATGGAAGCTTACTTGGGGATGATGTCGCATCTCCCATACAGTCCTGACCTCGCACCATCGGACTATCATTTATTTCAAAGTTTACAAAACCTCTTTAATGATAAAAATTTTAGTAATAACGATGACCTCAAATCGCACTTGGTTGAGTTCTTCGCTGATAAGCACCAGAAGAAAAAAGGTCGTCGAACTGAATGAAAGATATTTAACTGATTGAACTTCGTTTTTGTCTAGAAAAAATTGTGTTTCATTTCACACTAAAAAATCGAAGTCATTTTCTTGCCAAGGTAATAGTTCGTGTTAGCAGGTCGCTTTTAAACGATCCTGGAGTAAAAAATTTCCTAACGATCCATCCGTCGATCCAATATCAGTCTCTGCTTATTCATCCTACTATTACGCGGCACCCTTTCGATTCAGGATTGCCTTCAAGGTGATCTCCGTTCGATCGAACTTAACTCCTAAGTCCAGTGCGGACGCAACGTTACGTTCAAATGTATCGTCATTCTCCCGAATAGACATTTTAGAAGAGCAAACATATACGAGCATCCACGACTAGCGAATCGTCGAAGCCTTACAGTTGTATAAAACGTAGCTGTTGGCCTGGACGTAGGGTCTAGGTTGGACGACTAGCAGTCACCTTTGAGGCGAGGCGCAACCTTCGAATCCCGTCGAACGTTGCGGTGTCGACGTAGCGTCTCCATAGAATGGAGTTTAAGCCGCGGTTTTCCTTGTCCCATTAATCCGAGCTTTAGAGCAACGTTCGTCGATGGAGAATCAGCTGTGCGAAGCTGTCGAAGCCGCGCTTCGACGGATTTCGCTCGGCGTTGCGTAGGCATTTGAGAGAAAGCGTATCTGAATTCGACGATGACCAACAAAAAGCTGGCGCGCTTTTACGATTTTATCATTTTCATTTCGGTCGATGTTTGTATCGAGTACGCGATGGGTCGGTGTTTCCTTCAATTAAATAAAACATGACCAGCGTTTCAAAAAATTCGTGTTGGATAACGAAAATTGAAGTGGACGAGTGAACGATGAGAACGCAAGCGATTCACGAGCTTCAATTGAATTTTTACTCGCTTGCATATAAGAATCGCGAGGTAAGATTTAATAAACTTCATCATTCGTTTCAAATAAGCTTGATTCGTTTCTCGTTATGGAAAGGATGAAAAACATTCGTATAAAATCACCTTTCAATTCACGAAAACTCCAACTTTCGAAAAATCAAAATCGAACGATGAAACACAGTTTAAATCGATCGCAGACCTATCCGCGAATATCGTCGTCGTCGTCTAGTTTCGATGCTTATCTCCAGTCTCGAAGAACGATTTTATCGTTGATTTCGTATAGACGGTCAGCACGGTAAGAAAGGTCGCTTCGCCGCTCATCGCCGGATTACCGAATGCAAATGGCTTCGTAAATTGATTCAGCCGATATCCATAATTCGCGCGCGAATGTTTTCCTTTAAATTGGCATTGAATAATCGATAGCCCGCGGGAAACGGCGGCGAGATAGTCGCGCGTCTTCGAAGCTTTCGAGGCTTGGCCTCGCTCGCGCTCGAGTGTCGACCGTCCAAGTGGTTCGATTCTCTCGGTTTGCGAGGTGTCGCCGAGTCTCTTTGACTCCCGAATGAAAAGGATGGAGGCGTCGCGCGGTCGTTATAAACCCACCGAGAGATAGCGCGGATCTTCTCGTTTCGTCCTCTCTATTTAACGATTCAATTTGCCTAATTGCTTTCGGGGAGGCAACGCCGGCGCGATGCTAGAATTTTCGACGAAGAGATGCGCTAAATGCTTCTCTATGCCAGTGTGTTTATCGTAATGCCCACGCCTCCACGGACGCGTTATTATCTTTCGGCCGTGCGTGCCGCTCGAACTCGGTAATTAAGGCGAGAATTCGGTTCGTCGTGACGAACTCGTCTAGTCTTTCTTTCATTTTCGAATTTCGAGGAAGTGAAATTATTTTTCTTCCCTCGAACTTCTTGCTTTGGTCTTCGCTTCGACGCGGACCGTTCGTTAGACGTGATAATTAAGATTAAAAATATTGTTCGGAAAGTGACGAACTTATTGAAGATTTTTAAAAGGAGGCGATTGCGAACAAAGTTTCACTTCCATGAAATAATATCGAAGGATGGCAACATTCAAATGCCAGGTGAATATCGGACAATTAAATTAGTCGTAAGTTTGAGACGATCGAACTATTCGTCTACGCGTTTCGTGGGATGTCTTCCGATGAAACGGATAACGTGGCAAAAAGAAGAATTGAATTATTTTGAGAAAAACGTGCAATATTATTAGCTAGGAAATATTCACGAAGCACGAATGAAATCCACGTATAGGTACTGGCATAGTAGTGTAAGTAGGAAAGGAGCGTCGGTCAATAACGTGTCAGCCACAAGGTACATGTGCTGGTGAGTAGTGTTTGTTCGTAATTACGCCACCGCAAAAATTAATTAGAGCAGAGCTTCTTAAATTTTATGAGTTCAAGCATCCCTTTCATATGATATGCGTTTGGCCATACCTTTAACCCATTAACTTTATACTTTTGCATATTACAAAGTAAGAAAGTACTTCGAGCGAGAAACGCTGGTGATTGACTTTAATGAAATAACTTTATGGCACTTATATTATATTTATCGTAATTCAATTAATTAAATAAAAAGTTACCGAATCTTTAACTAGTAAGTTAAAGATAAAAATGTGGTAATTCTTTACAAACTCGCACAGACTATTTTTTCTATTGATCCCTAAATCGACTCGTCTCTATTCGCGAAAATGGTCGCTTTTCGTCTCCTCGCGCTATCAGGCAGCGAACGATCGTTTGTCAGCGAGCGTACAGGATCTCTAAACGACATAAAAGCGAAAGACGCAGTCGTCGACCGATCGATCGATCGGCGAGTATCGCCATCGATACGTTCTTGTATTTTAAAGGAAATTGCGGACGCGACTAATTAGCAGTAATAGTGGCGATAGTAGCGGTAATGGCGTTGGAGAGGGCCGATAGTTACTCGGCACTTGGGCGTTCCCGAAGACTCGAAAAAATGAGAGGAACGCGCACCGCGTTTAATTAAGGCGAGATAGGGCTTGGAATAATTAACAAGGAATGCTAATTAATTGCCCGAGGTGAATACGACGATTATCGAAACGCCGCTCGATATTCCGCTTGATTCTCCGTGGTAGCGAGCTACGGAGGGGACGATGACGTAGAATAGGCGTCGGACGTCGCCCGTCGGCGTCGGCTGTTCGTCGCGACCGTTATCAATTATCCACCGATAAAGCTGCCAGCCCGAATCTCGGAAACATCGAGCAGCTCGGGCTTCGTTGCGGTACCTCCGATTGAAATTTATCGACACGCCATAATTACATCCAAGTCGAACGTGGCGCCCTACGCTCGCGACGCACCCCCCACTGACGCGCGTCTCGTTCCTCCGTTCTAAAGTCGATCGTCCTTCGATACCCATTCTTACTGGAACGAACGTCTGATCGTATTCTAGGCGGTAGGTTGGAAGACTCCAAGGGAGCTCTGAAAGCCGTGGGCAAATTGATCCCAGTCTCTTTTCCTTGGAAATTGTTTTCGTATCGGGACTAGTCGAGCGTTCTGAAGTGTCTTTTTGGAGTCACGCTTCGTTTTAAGAGAATCAGAGGGATCGAATACTAGGATGAATTATTCCTAGGGCGTTTTTGACTAGTGGAACGCGTAACGGAGCCGATGGGGAGCAGAGGCGATAGTTCGCGAGGCGTCGCGAGTGCGCGCAGTCGCGTACGTGCTCGTTTTGTCGAGCGTAATAAGGGATACATCTCGCGACGATTTACGTTGAAATTACCGTCGACGTTGCTGCATCGCGATCGACTAATTTCCTAGCCAAGAGCACTCCGACAAGGAGATAAGATTACAATGTAAGTTACATCCGTGCTTCCTTCTTTCCAAGAAGTATTTAATTCGACAATGAATAATGGACAGTCTTTCATGGGTACCAATTAAATGCTAATTGCACTTGGAAGGTATTCAACGTCGGTTAAAGACATTTGGTCGCTAGATTTCCTACCGGCCTTTTTCCTTTGGATGGCAACGACCAACTCAGCCACGATTCCAATAATTCGATATTCGCGAATGACTGAACCGACTTCGAAACATTGCCACGATCCAACGTACTACCCACATCCGACTTTACGATCAAACGACGCGACTACTGCCACTAATTCGCGACTTATTTGGAATATTGCCAATATTCAACGACGGCCTTGCTTACTAGCTTTAGAAGCCTTGCTAATAAAGCAGCTCGGATCGTTGTAAAAGGACGGGCGGAGACGATATGGCGCGGCTAATCTAATTTAACGATGAAACTTCTGACCGAATCTTTATTATCACGGAGGGAAAAAATCGAAAGGAAGAAGAAAATGACGAGGAAGAGAAAGATGATAGTTCGACGAAATCGTAAGGTGCTTCCTCGCATGAACGACTACAACTCTCTAGCTTTGAGATCGAATTCGGTTTGCGCGTCGCTCGCCGTCCACATGTTCGCCCTCGCGCCTCGACCGATCCTCCAACTCGCATGGGAAATAACTTTTAACGTGCTACTTGCAGCTGGAGCAGGCAAGACCGCGATTCAGCCAGATGGCAAATGCTCCGGGTAAAATATAAACGCCCGAGATGTCGTTGAGCAGTCACGGTTGGTTTATATCGGTTGGTTCTTACCCATAGCGAGAGTACTAAAAATAATGGCGTTTCTCTGCGAAAATCTACGGCGTTGTCGACGTCTCGCTTCGAGTCACCTACGGATTGTTCCACGTTCCAACGTCGATGCCGACGGTAACGAATATTATTCAGGCTTCGTGGCACCGAATTCTCCACCTTATTGCGATTACCTCTCGACGTGGCCTTGACGATTCTACGTCAACAGTCAAATCTACGGTCTCTTTTCTTCGTAATTCTTTTCACATAGTAGGTACTCGTGGAACCTTCGTCGCCGAACATTTGGTCGTCAGAAGGACAAGAGAACGTTGCCATAGAAGAAATTAAGAAACTAAAAAAGTCGCATTCACGTTAGAAATTCCATTTTTCCCAGTCATAACGAACCAGCCAAGGCACATAATTTATGGACCCAACAATGCAAAGGGACCCACGTACGAAAACGTCCATACTTTCTTCGAATGCCTTGTATCTTCTTTTTCTCGATAGAAAGAAAATAAATATACGTTGAGCGTACTCCACGTGCGGAGGGGCGGCGTCCTTCACCATAAACCTCCTACGACCGAAGGAAGGGATGATGTCGCATCCCTTCCAGAGGAGACATTTTTTGTGGATACGAAGAGTCCTAATTGAGTCGCGACACGAGTCGGTCGAAGTACAACAACGAATCCGTAGAGCTAATTCATTCGCGAAACGTGCGAGTCTAATTTAAATACGGAGACGAATAGTCGCGCGAGTATCGAGTCGCGATACAATTCGAACATTACGGGCAACGAGATCTTGTAGCTCGTGATATAAATTACAGTGCATCAAGAATCTGTATTTTTTATCTACCCCGAAGAGTCTCGCGAACGTTAATTCGATCACGGTGCGTCCCAAAAGACCATCTTAAATTTATCCAGTAATTATTCGCGTCTTCGTATGAAACATGAGGGGTACTTGAAACTCAGGATTTTCAGGAGCGCCAATGCGTGAGAAATTCGAAGAGAGCAAAATTGAAGTTTCACCTATTATATAATCTCGTTGAAATGGATTTCGCTTTCTCTCTGGCTACAGAAAATTCTCGTGTCTTTCCTCGGGACAGGCTGCTCGTACCGCCTCGTTTTTACCGCGAAAAGAATAGGAGACGAGGAATAATAAAAGCGTAAGAGAGAAAAGAACGCGAAAAGGAATTCGAACCGGAAGCAGCCGAAGGCAGCAACAACCGTGACGTACGTTTAATAACGCCAGGTGCCCCGTGGCCACCGCCGACGCAGCACCGATGTAACCTAGACCGGATAACGGAGGGTGGTTTACTGCGTATTAGCCCCGCAGCCGTGAATTCCCGAGGCACTTGGCATTTTTCTCAGGCATCGTAGACGTAAAAAAATCGTCCACGACTCGAAACCGCCCCGACGAGGCACTGATTTCTCCCCCCTCCTCTCTTGGACTTCGAGTTTCTTCGGAGTTCAAATCGGAAGCGGCTAAAAGCAGCGGCAATCAGCGAACAGTAACGTACGTTTAATAACGCTAACTGCCCCGTGGCCACCGCCGACGCAGCATCGATGTAACCTAGACCGGATAACGGAGGGTGGTTTACTGCGTATTGGATCGGTAGTCGTGGATTCCCGAGGCTCTTGGCATTTCTCTTAGGTATGGC
>JAITYT010002686.1:261051-272368 GCA_025433975.1 Liostenogaster flavolineata | reverse complement strand
AGAGAGAGAGAGAGAGAGAGAGAGAGAGAGAGTAGGAGGCTGAATCAGCAAAGCGAGGCGCTTCCTTTGTCGGTCGAACGTAGTTTAGAACCTTTAAAATCTGTTGCGATATTGCGACTACGTGTTCGCGTGCACGTAGTCCAGTTTTTTTTTGCGAGATTCGCGTCGTTCCCCCGTTGAAATGCACCGTGGCCGCACGAGTTGGAATCTCGAAAGCAAGCTGAGAATACAAGGAAGGAAAATAGTTGCATGACTTCTTGACACAAGAGTCGAGTCCACTTTGTGTTCGACACGGTCGTTTTCACGTTGGATCTTTTTGCCTATGAATAAAGTTATCATCGAGCGCATCGACACCGTACAGATCGTAAATTAAATGTTCTACGATGTTGAGTCGTCGTATCGCACTCACGGTTACACGAGGACATTCTCCAACGATTATCGACGCGCTCCAATCGCCACTGACTCGCGTCGAGACGTCGAACACGTCGCAATCGAGAAGGATTTTAGCGCGGTCGGTGCGCGAATCGCGGATCGGCTCTTTCCTTTCTCCTTTTGCAAAATCGCGGCATTTAGTCGGCAATAAATCCTAACAATGGCGCGGCGGAGAGAGGCAGGAGAGGAAGAAGGCGGCGAGCGCGTGCGCGAGAGCGAGGAGCGCTTCTCACTCGGCGTGGAAAGAGGCGAATTTTGATTTGCGAGCGTCGGATCGTCAGTAATTTCAGTAATAGCTTACTACTCGCTCTCGTCTCGGGATAGGTGGGTTATATGGGCAGCCGACGCGAGGACAAGGACGAGGTAGGGTGCTGGTGAACGAACGATCCCGCTAAAGCAGATACGCGCCGCGCAAAGTAACCACTTCCCGTGCCACCGTACCTACCTACCTACAAACCAACCAGCCAGCCAACCTACCCATCTACCTACCTACCTACCAACCAGCCAGCCAACCAACCAACCAACCAACCTTCGTAGTAACTTCATAAAAGAGCTCCACCGCATTCGGATGATTCCCTATAAAACCGTATATCTCAATTCTCGAGGCGGCGGCGGCACCGACACTCGTGAGACCTCGCAAGAATATAACTGGTGTTCGCAAAGCCAACGATGACTTCTCGCTCTCCGATGGATCGTGAGAGCGCGAAGAAGATCATCTTCGACGATGATCATCGCGTCTGTTCGCCCTGGAGACGTTCGTGGCGTTTTAAATTTCGCCCGATGCTCTTTCGGTTGTTCGAATCTTGCAACGCGATTTTTGTCCTGGGAACTTCGCCTACGATGTTAGTAAAAAGCACTCGAGGTTTTTAAGATTATTTTGGTAAACAGAGGATTTAAAAAAAAATTATTTCGTAATGATTTGACGAAGTTGTCTGACTGAGGACCGTTGAAATTGATTTTGATTCGATCTCTTTGAATTACGTTCTTAGAGTTTGACAAGGAAGTCTCGTCACTCCTTGCAAATTCATCTTGTACCAACGATAGCCGACGACTCGACTTCTATCGAAAGAATCTTTGCCTCGTTTCGAGCGAGTCGATTCAATCTTAGACGATTCTTCGCGACAAGGCGCCAACTTCCGCGGTTATCAAGGCCCTAAACGCGCGATTCCTACGACTTACGATTTCACAGCTAGACGTAAGCCTCGACGATGTTACGACGAACGCGATACCCACGATGCGATATCGGCTGCATGGAGAAAGCGAAGCCAGCAACGAAGGGACGAACGAAACCGCGGTCCGTCGCGTCGCATCGGTGGAAACAGTCGACGAACTTTACGAGCACCGGGTACAACTTGAACGGAATGGCACGTTCTAAAGGCTACGGACGGCGCTGCCTACGTTGCTTGCAGTTTGAACTATAAAACGACGTAAATTATGGCCACGGATTGCAATATTATGAGGCTATATACGCACGTTTAATGATCGAAGCTACCGGGTGGGGCGATAGCGTGGCTAAATATTGTCCGGTTATGGTGGTGCAAGGTATCGTGGCACGGACTACGCGCTTCCAGCTCCTTACCACGCCGGAAAGGCAATTATTGACCGGCTGTGTTGTCAGTGTCGCTCGAGGTGCCGTGAGAAGTCGAGGTAATTCGCTATGGCACTGTTGCGATTCGGGAAAAAAATTGAAAGGAAGAAACGCGCGAAGCTAAGAAACTAACGATCGAGGAGAGATGGACGTCTTTAAGATCGATGCAATTTTATCAGCCGATTATTTCGTTCCGGGAACACCTTCCTGGTACAACGTTCGATTTCGGTCGCTTTCTTTTCTTTCCTTTCTCGATGGTTAACGCGTAAGGAAAGATCCAGTTCGAGGATCGTGGGAACTCGAACTCGAAACAACCTCCAAGAGAAGAAACGCAAGATCGTCTTGCGATTATTTCTTCCGGACGAATCTTCCGAAATTTTCTCAAGTTCTAACTTCTCCGTATTTTAGGACTTTGATATCTATTAGGTTGATGCGCACGAAGAGTCGGATTTTTAAGCGAATATATAAAATTGCATTCAATTTTTCAAAAACTCCATTTGCTTCGATACACTTTACCCAATAAGATTTTAATGCATAGATGTCTGACGTAAAGAAATTCTGATCTTTAGAATCAATAAACTCTGACGTGGAATTTTTTAGACTGTTTGTTTACCTAGCCAATTTCAGAAAGGTGTCGCAATATTGTTGTACGGTCAACTTTCATTCTGGTAGCAAGTTCCCTTTTACGTACAATTGGATTCGTTTCTACCGATGTTTTCGAGAGCATCATTTTTCACAGACATTTTGGGTCATCCACGCGGTTCATTTTCTAGAGAAAAATCGCTAGAACGAAATTTTTCAAAGCATTGCTGCACTTTTCGATCGTTAACAATATTCTCCCCAAACGCCTGATTTATATTGCGTGCAACTTTTGCAGTATTATTACTAAGTTCACACTTATATAAAAAAATTGTACAAATATCGGTTGAATTCGTATCCCTACGAAATTCAACACAAATAACAAAACGGAACACTTTTGAGAAAATCTTCTTTGTTGAGATGTGACTCTGGCAATGGATAGTAGGACTACAAACGAGGTTACGCCAAAAACAAAAGCATAAAGCATACGGAAACGTTCGCGTCTTAAGAAAATCCAACACTTCATATGCACCAACCTGATATTTGTAATGGAATGAAAATGCTCTCGTCAGCGCATCGAATCGCACCGTGAATTACTGTCGGGCGACTTTTCGAAACGCTTGCACGTCGTTACTCGAAACTCCTCGAAGCGCGGAAGGACGATCGCACGCCTACCTCACGAAGAATCCTGTCGCTCGGAAGGCAGCACTGTGCGAACGTTTCGTCGGATAGGTCAGTTTCGACGGAGGCGACGCACCGTTGCTCGTTTCCGCGAGTATTCGCCGGCCGTCGCTCACGAAGGATGAGATTCCACGAGTGGCCGCGCTCGTCGATACGCGTTTTACGATTCGCGTTATCGTCGAAACGACGCGATCACGTCCGTTCCCTCGGCACGCGGAAGGCGCACGAGCCAAAGCAACGCGATCGTAGATCGTCTCCCGAGCGAGGTATCCCACGTAACTACTCCGAGAGAGTTTCTCGTGAAGCGTTCTTTCCCGCGCGTACGAACGACGACTCGGCTCTTCGATCGCTTTGGAATTTACTTTGGCGAGTGCAGCAGGACTACGTAGGAAATGGCACGAGCATCGACGTTTAAAGGACGTCGCTTTCGAAGTCTATTTACGTTTCTGACCACGGATCGGGTCATCGACTTGCAAATTATACGTAGTTAGGGCGATACATCCATCGATCATTTCGCGATACTTATCGATGGAATGTCGTCGAGAATATCGTACGGAGGTTGCTTCGATAACGTCAAGGAGTTCGAGGGAAACGAAAGTTGCATTCTTGTTAAACGTGGAAATGAATTTAAAGCGTAGACGTTAAATAAATTCGAAGTAAATATTTGGTATACGAAAGAACGAAGGAAATTTCTAGGGACGACGTTACATAATCGTAATCGATAATTCGTGATTACGTTTCGTTGGAATAACTTGGAACTGGTTCCAACATCGGAAGAAATAACTTCGAAAAATCGTCGTTGTAATTCCGTGAATTCGCCTTCGAAAATCAGAACGATTATTACACACGATCGATAAAACGTATGCTTGAAATTGTTTTGTCGCTGGAGTATTCGTCAGAGCGGTGACGTAAAACCGCGGGTTCGACGTTCGTAGGATCGAAGAGAATGTGTCTGAGAAAACACGCACCGCAAAGTCTTCGAACTCGATCATTATGCGCAACACTGCAGCAATGCCATTACCCTACAATGAATGGTCAGCAATAAAGTCGAAAGATGAGAGAACGAGTAAGACAGGGTTACGGAGGAAGAGGGAGAGTGAAAGAGCGAGAAGTTGCTAGTATACAGGGTGTGTCGTTTGATCGGAAACGATGAAATATTCTTTTAAGTGTAGATATTATATTGGAATTGCGTTTAGCCAAAAACTCTAGTGAACATAAAACAAAGTCACGATTACAGATATGCAGTGACATTATCTAAAGAACGATGAACATTAAGTTTCTCGAAGCCTGGAAGAACACTTGAAACAGCTGTCAAAACACAGCTAGTAAACACGGTACAAAATATTACCTTTCGAATATTTCCAAGACAAAATGACCATGTAGCACCATGACCAAAAGGACATACGTAGAAATGAAATTCCAAGCATTGCATTTCTACGTATGTGTACGATATATACGTGAAGAGGTCATTGGTAACAGTGGGAATTATATTGATGATGTAAATATTAATTAATGTATTGAATATGCATTAGTTTCTGGTAGACCTCTCTAACATAGCATTTGAGAATGACTCTGAATATAATATCGAAGATAATCGGCTCACCTTGTGTCCCTCTGCGATGTCCAATGTCCAGTCAACGTTTAACAGATGCTCGGATGATGTCCAGTCGATGTTTAGTTAATATCCAATCGATGCTTAGATGTCCAGTCGATGGGCTTTGCTCAGGATAAACCACGAAATCGTAACATCGTGGACGTGTTTCCGACGACTGTATTGCTTCGACCGCGAACAAAGAAGAACTAAAGGATACGTTCTCCGATAAGCACTTTATAGCTTCCTTAATGTTTCGACGCGTCGATTATTGACAAAATATTAAAGCTGTCTCAAGTGTTCGAAAAAAATTGTTTTTGATCGAAATGATATACAAAGTAAAATAGTACAATATTCCAACGAAAATAAGTACAAAGACACTTTGTTTTCTCAAACACAAAAACAAAAACAAGTTGTTTTTTTACAAGGGTTACTTGGCATCCCAGTGCTTTATCACGCTTATCGTGTTCCGTTCTTATCCATTTTAATACGTATACATCTGAGAATATAAATAGAGAATATGAAAATATCAAAAATAAATTCCGTTGGTCAGAAAAAAGTCACCGACGTACCCTTCTCCTTTCTCATCCAGTCTTGGGACCGGCAATGGTGAAGTTACTTTTAAATATCAAATGTATCAAATATATGAATATTTTTGTAGAAGATTGTGTTTTTAAAATATTGAATCACTTATTAAAAGTAAATTTTATTTTTTAAAGTCTATTTATGGTTATCGGTAGTAATTTTTACAAAGACACGTTTACAATTCAATATTACAACATATCCTCTTAAGCAATCCATTGTTAATATAATATCATAAATATTTTAGACAATAATAAACTCGCATTATGGAAGCAGTTGTTTTCAATTCGATGTTCGTGAGAAAACTAAAGACAATCAATGTATGAATAAAGAAAATATTATAAATAAAACGAAAGAGGCCCCTTTCCTTCTACAAAGAAGTGATTTATTCGACACGATTTGCTTCTTGATACCAAATAATTTTCGTGAAAAAACGTTCAAAAAAATTGCCGTCTCTCTCTTGTGAATTGCTTTACGGTTTCCCATTAAATAGCACACCCTGTATATTTATACTTTTCTTTTAATGTGGGCTTTCGTCTCGCACGATCGAAGCTGCGTATTATGTTCGTGCATTATCATCACCGAACACCTGTTCTCGTCATCTCGCAACTTTGAATAAGCCGTGGGTACGCACTTGTTTTTTGGAAATTTTCGGCATTGACCGCGTGGTCACGCAACGCAATGAATAGAATCTTTTCTTTCCTTTTTGCGCGATTCTTCTCACGGTAATGCCCGAGGGAGTCGTTCGTTCAGGTTGACGGTGTCGAAGAATTCGGTCGATCTGACGAAAGTAAGACGAGAAAGAGGAAATCTTGAATTTGGTGCCAATAAGCAAAATTGTAGGACGTTTCGACGATTTATTTCACAGAATATTGTGAAAATTGACATCGATTAAAAATTCAAATACAGTCATTGTTGCTTGACACGAGAGAATTCGTTGGATCCTAGGCAATCGATCAAGCATGGCTAAACTTCATAACACGCATCTTGCACTATCTTAATTTTTTTTAAGTCTCCATAGTTTCTTGGTATCTTTTTTTATTTTAATTTCATATTCATTATTATTGGCTATTACATATTCGTTGTAACCAATATTTTTTTCATCGTGGCTCTAGGACATTATTCATTTTTTCCACTAGTCTCTTCGTCGACTGCTTCAATATTCATGAAAGAGGCACCGTCAGCGCAGCCGCCTACGCGTCAGAAGTTTCGTATCGGCAATCGTTTCTCCGCATCAAATCGAATCTTTTCGAATCCAACGATCTAATAAGAAAAAACGATTCTTCCCGCTTTTCGTTCCTTATCATCGAAAATGTCTCGTCATCGACATCGTGGTCATCAGCGCTATTCATTACGAAAGTACGTCTCACAAAAATGCGAATCGGAAGCTAAAACTTAAGTACCACGCAATATGACCCGATATTCGCGAACACATTTTTAATTAATACAACAATTTCGAATCTCTACTCTCTCCTCTATTAAATACGAACCCAAGGCGAATCCGAGTCTTGTATTTTCTCGATCGGAAGTTGACCAAAAAATTCAAACCGATATTCGTCAGTTATGTCGATCGTTAAGTGCACAATCCTAGACAGCCGACTAAAATCGACACTAGACCGTGCCCATGCATTGGTAGCTGCCTATTAAACTCGAAAGAAAGAAAGAAGGGGTTAAGGAACCGAGAATCACGCGAGTTACTTTGTCCGTGAGGCCAATTGGCATTAATTAGTCCTTGCGAAAACGACGCGCATCGGCGCGGCACCGCGAAAAAGACGGCGGATAACCCGGGCCTCAGGGGCCCGTGGGGCACGCCGGCTCGCCGTGCGCGCCGATAGGGGGCACCGCCGCGCCGTGGCCCCGGGTTTATACTTCTGGGAAGACGCTCGTAAAGACGCCTCGGCTTCCACTCGGTCTGTTATTAACCGCGTTCCTCGCGACTTAAAGCGAAACGTGGGCCCCGCGGGTTAAATCCTGACGGGGGACCGGGATATAATCGCGCATTACCTTTCAGCCTTTCACCCGATCCCACTAATCTTCGCGTCTCGCTACCATCGTTCGTTCGTTCGTTCGACGATGCTTCGTATTTCACTCATTCTTTTTCCATCTGCTTCCCCTCCTCCGATCCCGTCGTTCCCTTCTCGTCTTTTCTTTTTAATCGCTGTAGTCGTCATCGTTGATAAGGATGAGTTCGAAAGAAGTCCGAAATGAGAGTTAATAGGGCAAAAATAGTAATAATGCGAACTTTTAAAACTCGACGATAAGAATTGTGTGAATTCAATGACTATACGTCGTTTTTGCGCATCTACTTTCTTCCTCTCCTCCGGTTCCTACGTTTCTTCCCGTCTTATCTTTTTAATCACTGCAATTGTCGATTTCGTCGATAAAGACGATTTCGTGACGAGTCGAAAATGAGAGTCGACAAGAGGAATAGTAGTAATGCGAACGTTTGAAATGTGACGATAAGAATTGTACAAATTGCATAAATATACATCGTTTTCGAGCGTCAACTTTCTTTCTTTTGGAGTTTCTTGATTTCTCGTTACTACAATACCCTCTCGTTTCTCGTTTTTCGATAGCTAACGAGATCCTGTACAAATTATAAGTTCTATAACGAAGTATCGCAGCTTTGATCAACGAAGAAACTGGGATCGCGGCGAATAAAACGTTTCTTCCTTGTCAGGATTTATCCTCACTTTTCGTGAAATCAGAGAGGAACAATAACGCGTGACTTCAGCACGAATTCGACGAAAAAGTAACGAGTTTTATCCAAAATCGGCTTTTGGTGTCAACGATGGATCGTTCCTTGAGAAAAGAAGTCTTCATTGTTCTAGATATCAAAAAAAAAAAACAACCATGCGTACATTTCGCTTGAATTTGATAGAAGCAATCGCACGTTTTATCCAAATTCGGCTCTCGGTATCAACGCTGGAGAAAATTTGTACGGAAGGAGGCGCGTGCATGTGTCAGTCGAGTTTTACATCGTTCAAGACAATGTTAGACAGGTATACGATTAGAAGGGAAGCGCCGACACCGTTTCGAAGAGTCTTTGGACCCGCCCGCAATACAGGTGCGCTGTCTCGATCCTCGTCTCTCGATAGCTAACGAGATCCAGTAAAAACTAAAAGATGCGTAACAAATAACTGAGATTACGGCAAATAAAACGTTTTTTTTTTCGTCAGGATTTATCCTCACTTTTCGCGATATTAGAGAGGTCAAATGACTCGTACGTTTTGCACGCGTTCGCGTTTTATCCTAATTCGACTCCCGATATTGACAATGAAGCGTGTCTTGAGCAAGAGAGGCTTTGACTGTTCGCGATATCAGAAAAAGAACGTTGAGTGCGTTTTGTTTAAACTTGGCGAAAGGAATCGCTCGTTCTATCCAAATTCGGTTCTGGATATCGACGATGAAGCGTGTTTTGAACAAAAGAGGCTTTGACTATTCGCGATATCGCAGAAGAACAACGTTGAGTGCGTTTCGTTCGAGCCGAAAAAAAGTAACCATTTGCTTCGCCCAAATTCGATTCTCGGTTTCCAATGAAGCACATTTTGAACAGAAGGGGGCGCGTCCACGTGCCACCTGAGTTTTCCATCACTGGAAACGATCTCTTGGACAGGCAGGCGATTAGAATGGAAGCGTTGACACCGTTTGAAGGAGTCCTCGGACCCGCTGCGATACAAGCGACGCTCTCGGACGATCTCGTGGCGATCGTCGCGTTAATATTCATAGGAACTTTCGAGAATACGAAAGAAGATGGAAAGCGGAGAAGGCGCGGTAGCGAGTCGAACGATCACCAGGGCGACGCGGACCGAATCCGAGGTAAAAGATTTGTCGCGGAGTCGTGAAAATTGAGTCGGTCGGTGCGAGAAAAGTCAGGAAAGAAGAAGGTGTCGCCGGAGGAGAAGAAGGAAGAGAAAGGGGGAATCCCGTGCGCAAGGGTATGTACACCCGATCCCATCCGGACGGAGGAGTTTTACGCGGGGATTATCAGGAAGCGGAGCGAACGCCCATGAATACGGAGATCCTCCGATAAAAGAAGGAAAAAAGTCACCGGTGGCGCGCGAGTGCCCGCAGGAAGGAGTGAAAGGACGCGAGACGAGGCGACCGAAACGGAGAAGGAAGAGAGAGAGAAAGAGAGAAAAGAAGGTGGTACGTAGTGGTAGGCGGTGAGTCGACCGGTAGGTTGGATGGATGCCGCCGATGGAAGAAGCGAAAGAAAGAGTACAAAAGGAGATAAAGGTGGAAGGAGAGGGTCCACGAACCGTGAAAAAGAGAGAACGAGAGAGAGAGAGAGAGAGAGAGAGAGGGTGATGGAAGAAGAGAAAGAGCCGGGAAAGAGTTGGTAACCCAGTGCCGGCAGGAGTGCTGCCAGGAGTGCCGAAGCAATGTAGTCGACCACGAATGAGCGTACCAACGGATGGAGAGGCAACACTTTGTAGTTTTAATCGATCCGGTGGGACGGGGGAGAAAGACGGAGAGGCGCCGCGACGAACGGAGGAGGAAACGGCGATGGAGGTGGCGGCGATGCCAACGAGACGAGGGTGAGTCTCGGCGTGGCGCGCGGAAGGAGCACGAGGGAGGAAGAGGTCGACGAGTAGGAAAAGGCGCGACGCGAGAGGAAAACAGACCGACGAGGGAGACGGAATGGGAGGGAGAGAGAGGGAGCGAGAATCGAAGCGAGAGAGAAATGGCTGGAGGAAGAACGAGTGCCACCGGTACGCCGAAAGAGACGCGAACCGAAAGAGCAAACGAGATCACGGGAGATAGAGAGAGGGAGAGAGAAAGAGGTAGAGTAGAAGCGCCGACGAGGGAGTTTGCTAGAGGAAGATCGAAACGTGAGAAAGAGAGACGTAGAGAGAGATAGAGATAAAGTGAGAGAGTGGGAAGGAGGGAGAGATCAGAGACCCACATCCTGTCGACTCCTACAACTTCAACCACCAGCTGGCTACACCTCCTGCCTCCATTATATGTGAAAAGCACGTGGACCTTCGAGTGGAAAAAGGACGAGAGCATTCATTCATTTCCACCTATATTTTGTGTAAAACTCCTGTCGTTTCTTCGCCCTACATATCGGATCCGACAGCCGTGAGGTAAATGTCGTGTCGTCCGAGCAACTTCGTCTCGCCACGACTCTTCTTTTCCTTTTCTCTCTCTTTTTCACACACACACACACACTCTTCGACGCGATCGAAACGCTTCTCTAGCTTTCTTTTTTAATCCCGCCAACGACACGAAGAAATTTATTATTCCGAGGAAAGCGACACGCTGGTATTACCAGAGATACGATGGCGGAATGATTTCACAACGGAATCAGAGTTTAACGGTGCCGTCGATACGCGGAGGAGCACCGAATTTATCCGTTGAATTATGCAGCGAGCAAACACCGCCTGGATCCCAAAATTACGCCGTTCTCTCGTTGTCCCGCGCTCGAGCGCATTCGTTCCAACGGTAGGCAGAAACGCGCGATAAGAAAGGCGACGCTCGTCTCCTTTGATCGCCCTTCGCGTCATCGTCGTAAGCGCGGTCGGCTTACGATGTCGTCCTCGATGTAACGAGGAACCGACCGTAAAGAAGGCGAACCGTGTAAAATCGTAGGGACGCATAGTCACTGCCGGTTGTTCTTGCTGGATCCCGTTCCCTCGTTCCCGATCCGGAAGACCGCGATGGGATTGACGATCGTGGCTCCCGATCGATAGAAAGAAGGCGAAGGAAGGCGGAGCGTAGCCGGAATGTAATTAGGCGCATTAATTTACAGTCGGTTGGCGTGACGAGTATCGCCGATGGTCGAGGGGTCGTAGATAGCTAGCTAGACGGTCAGCCAGGTAAATTTCTTCGCATACGTTCAAAATACAGACGCGGGTTCG
>JAITYT010002686.1:213238-225997 GCA_025433975.1 Liostenogaster flavolineata | reverse complement strand
CGCCCCCCCCCCCTCCTCTTCGTCTTTCTTCTCGTATTAAAAGACACGAGACGGCTCGCGCACAGTCACCAATAGAAGCAAGGTTAGCGTAATCCTAGATTTTGGCCGAAAACGACTGTATTAATGTTTACTTTGATATCTGTAAATAGGCGGTGCCTGTACCTCCGCAGCGAGGTGTAACTATCCGGTAGGTTTGAACATTAGTCAGCCACAGGGATTACGAAGTTCCATCGGTGTAAGGTCACCGCGCAAGCGAGAGAGCGAGGACGTTGTTTGCTCTTCTCCGTTGGCGCAGCTTCCTCAAAGGAAAAGAGAAATTCGTCGTTGGACAGTGGTTCTTACCCGCGAATAAACAGGAACGAAGTTGCTAAATACGGTCGTGGGGAATGTCAAAGCTGTCCTCTACCGATGGATGATTCGCCTTGCGAAAAAGGTACCAAGAACGTCCATTTTTGTTTCCTAATCACTCGATAAGTATCCTCTCTTCCTCGAATAGAAGCTCGAATCTAGCCTCTATCAGGCACGTTCCTAAACATCTAGGTACTAGAAGCTCGTGAGATTCTTTAGATTCGAAAATAACATTAGGGTTTTCGTCGATCATTGGTCTTGCTTCTAGGAATCCCGAATCATCGGTAGCGCCTTCCTACCAGCATCCTCGACAATTCTTCAGTTTTCCTACGTTTCGATTGCCGACGTACGGCAACGTACGTAGGCAAGCTACGAAGGAGCCGCAACTCGCAGGCCAACGTGTGATGCGTCTACGTATCTCCTACGTACCTACTTACCAACTACCTACCTAGCTACTACCTACTACACGAACACCACCGGTTAACTGACGCGGCATATTTACATTGTGCGGCGGTCCAATTAAGCTTCGTATCCGGCATCAGGCGCGTAGGAAATTCCGTGTGGACTAACGCCTTGCTGCGCCGCTTTCACGCGTCCGAACTCTCGGTTTCCAACGGAGGGGTACACCGACCACCACTCGTTCCCGCGTCCAGTTTCGAACGATGGGAGGTCCTTCGCGATACACGTGAGCCCGCGTTCGCCGGAGCTGCTTAAGAAACGGCCTCGTACGATGCCTGGCTGATTATCCTTGAGTTTATACGATGTATCGTTCTACGAGTCGTTCTGATTAATTACGGACCGTTCGAATGTAAATAATTGTACGTGGCTCGACCGAAATATAGTAGTGCAGCAATGATCGACGAAAGACGGGAGCGTTACGATACGATAACGAAATACGGGAAACCGATCCAAAGCAGAATTTTACGAATAACTTTAGTCGACTAGCTTATATTCAAAGAAATGCTTGATAATAAGTGTAAAAAAATGCATCGCATCTATCGAAAAATAGAAGATTGGATCCAGTCCTAAAAAATCAGCAAAAATAATGCAATAAACCATGAGGTATCATGTTAGGATCTTGAACATTTTATTTCATAAAGATTGCACATCTGTCATACGAAGTGCATCGATATCTTCGAACGATAGATCATCGAATCCTTATCCGCCAATTGTATGTGCCAATGTTATGATGTTGGAAAATTCGGTCGTATTAGGGAAGTTGGGATCGTTGATTTTAATACATTCTGGCCAAACAGCTTTTCAAAATGCATTCAAAGTCGATGGTCTTAATTCAGCCAGCGCCAATTAAATTTGATCGATACGATCGATAATTGAAAATTTCTTTCACGCATCGATGACTGTTAGTGTTTCGTCCTTTAGATTGGCCAAAACGTACCGAAACGTTCCCTTTATACGCATTGCCTATAATAGATTCTATTTTCTAATTCTCGTTAAATCAAAATCGTGCAGAAAAAGTCCGTGTAAAAACAGAGTTGGGTATACTTGAAAGTTAGCCGTGGGTGCGTGAAATAAATGCAGGTATCGTTAAACTTTTGCAATCCGATTGAACTCCGATAGAAAAAGACTGCCGAACAACTCAAACAACCTAAACGGTTTGACGCCACGAATAAACAAAAGGAGAAAAGGCACCAACGTAGGATTCATTTTGCTCGTCGAATTTCACCCCATCGTTCGAAAACTTCGCTGCACCAATTTAATCGAATCGATTCTAAGTTCGTTTCGGTACTCCATGCTCGATATCATTTCGGCTAGTTTTTCATCTATCAGCGGATTTATTCGAAACACTTGTTAAACAAGGCGACTGCGCGAAGTGCATCGTCAGAAATTCGAGATATATTAAAACTACAAAATGGAAATTCTGTGTTTGTATTCGACGATCGTTGTCGAATCCTTCCAAGAATTTGTAAGAGAGATGGTGTACGTACGTACGAAAGAAGCGAACGAATGAGAAGAAGAATGACCGAAGGCTGAAAGGGAAACGTCGGAAGTACGTAGGCGTCTCTTAAACTCGGCGAGAAAATAGATCGTAGAGTGTATCGATCTGCTCCTCTCGACAGCGGAAGCAAGGACGTAAACGTTTCTATAGCCCGTAAGGGAATTCCGTAGGTTACCTCGAATCGGGTGGGAATCGCTTGGGGAAACGTTTCAGTGAATCGTTAGCGGCAGCTACGCGATGCGAGCACACCTTGCGGAGGACTTTGGGGTCCTCCTGGGTGTGCGTGGATGTTCCATCCCGATGGATGGATTTGCGTTTGGAATCTTAAGCGCGCCTTTCGCCAGTCAATGTTCCTCAAACAGACGCGTCACGCTCACGATCGTCTCTCGTAATTGTGAAATTCAAGGAAGGCGGAATTCTTCCGCATCCTGAGTTTACGGTCTGTCCACCGTGATTATCGATCCATTTCCTCGATTGAGCCATTTATTTTTTAGGAGAGGCAAGCCCATTTTTGAAAAAAATGTAGATAATGATACCAATAAATATAACTTAACGTGATCTTATCGATGAACCTTCTATAATCAAAACAATTTAGATTCCCTAATATTTAGGCGATGGATGTTTTAGCTATTAACGGTATTGGCACAATTGGCATTACGGCACAATTTTTAACCAACAATTTTGGAAATGAGGCAAGTTCATAAGAGTGCAATAAAACTTTTCTTTTTTAGCCAGTAGTATAAACACTATTAGACAAAAAACTTACGTTACCACATAAACATACAAAAACCACAGCATACTTTAAAGTTGTCTATTAGTTCTCACCAGTAATTTAAAATTTATTGAAATGCAAATTCACTTTCAAAATAAACGACTCAGTTGCTAATGGAAGTAACGAGTTCTATGACAGGTAAATTGTTAATGCTCAATTTCGCACCATTTTGCTTCCAAGAGTATCCGGAGTCTCCGTGCTTCTAATCGAAAAGTATCCTACGAGAAAATCGATTCGAATTCGAACGAGAATATCGTTGTTACGATAACAACGTCAAGGTTGCAACAGTGAAACCTTCGAATACCATTCTCCACGCCTTCGCGTCAATCCATTATGAAATTTGGAGAAACTTTATCGTCGTCGCTTCCAAATTCCAAGTCCACCGACGAACGCATCGGCGTTTCTTCTCGCCGACGACGGCATTGTGGACACGACGGCAATGAGACGGCGGCACGACGAGACACAATGGTCGAGTCGGCCAGGCCGACGGAAGGAGAAGGAAAGCGCCTATCGCTTGGCCTTATCTAGCCGGTTCTATCTTTTATTAGCATCCCGTAGAAGCTATTTCGTGGGTCTTTCTCTATCGCCTAACCTATCCTAGGCAGTTACTACCGAGAGATCCAAGCGTTCCGCAGTCGAGTAGAGCCGGTAGGAGTAACAGAAGTGCGTATTTACGAGGGTTCCCGTCCATAAAGCAACCTCGCGCCTGATTTTGATACATTCTCCGCTCCGTGCACTATCTCACGCGCGAATACGACCTACGTTGGCCATACCCACCACCTTCGGGATTTATGGCGATGCTGCGTCGGTACGCGATAGTTTTGTTTCCCCACTACGCCGCTAGGTAGGCGGCTGCCTGGCCGTTTCTTCTTTTTAATCCGCCTGGATTTGCGCGGGAAACCGCGCAAACAGGGAGGATCGTTGGGGGGAAGGCACGTCCACCGCGAATCGCCTCTTTTACGCATCCAAATGCCGATTTCGACGGCTTTTTCGGGAAAAAACGATCCCTTTGTCGAGGAAGGGATTCGTTCGTTAGGCGAAACGGCTTGATCAGTTTCCTTTTGTTGGCGGCATCGGCATTACCCTGTCCTAATCACGAACGTTCATTCATGACGGTGAACGAACTTTTCGATGGACGGTGTAACGCGTGCTGCTTCGAACGCGCATCCTCGCGATCGCCATATCTTTCTCGTATCGTCCGTGGGAAACTGGCCTCCCACGATCGATCGATAGGTCGATCGTTGGCGATACCGCGGGATCGCAGGTGGAAGTTGCTCCCGGCGATGCAAGAACGTAGAAAAGAAGGATCGGAGGAGGATGCGAGTTAGCACCCCGGAAATAAATATTATTATTATTAATATATACGCAAGGTTTCGGGAAATAATGGCGGTTGGCCTCAGTTATGCAGGAATAAATGTATGGAGAACGCCTAGTGGAAGGGCGATTCTGATATTGGCCGGCGGAGAGTGGGCAAGGGGCATTCATCCGGACTCGCACGGCTATATATACTCGTCTCTGCATATCGTAATCACAATATTATGCTGAAATTGGGAGGGCCGAGTTTCCCATTTCTATTTTAATGGCTTCGGGGATTTCGAACGGGGCTGAGCCAAGCGTCGCGTAATAACTTGTATCCCTCCGAAAAAAATATCGAAAGGCCCTGGGACTCGGTTTACGATCCCTCGTTTTTCATTCGACGATTTTTATTAAACTCCTCGCCCTCCTCCTCCTCCTCCTCCTCCTCCTCACTCGTTCTCGATTCCACCCGTTCCGATTTCGAATTTGACGTTAAACGACGCTCGATTTCGTCCGACCCTTCGCGCGAAAAGCACCCAGAATTTTTCGCGTTTTTCGTCTTACTTCCTCCCTCCTTTCTCTTCCATTTTTTTATTGCCCCTCTTCCTCTTTCCTTTATCTTTCCTTCGACTTTTAATACGCAGATACTCGCGCGATAAGAACGACCGGTTAACAGCGACGCGTCCCTTCTTCGGTATGTTTTTCGTGGAGCTCGACCACCGGTTCGATCTTGTCTCGTAAACGAAGTTAAGAACGGCGCGGACGATACTTCATCTCGCGCGATTCCCATTAGCGACGACACGATAATTACCATTTCCTTCTTTTATTTCTCCGAGTGCGAAACGAGTTATCGCGGGACGGCCGACTCCCTCGAAACTTTTCGAATAAAGGTAGGAACCCAGCGAGACGAGGAACGAATGCATCGATACGACTTTGGCTCGGTAGTGTGCGCGCGCGCGCCCAACACACCCAAGGTTACCGATCATAATTAACCGTTTGCCGCAACGACGACTCCTTCCTTCGATCCGCGTAAACCAGTTTCCACGCGGGTCGAACCGCCGTCTTCTCGCGAGCCACCAAAAAAATCGAGTCTTTCCCGACACTCTCGAAAAAATCGAACCATCTGTAATCGAACTTTCCGCAAGTACTCGCTAACGAACGGTTCGACCGTAGGAAAGATTGATACACTCTCGTGATGGAACGCAGCTGGATAGACGCGGTTGTCGTTGCTGTAGATCGAACAGGGATGGGAGAAGAGAGAGAGAGAGAGAGAGAGAGAGAGAGAGAAGAATCGCTCGAATTTCGAAACATAGTCACGAAGATACGTTATCCAGATCGATGTGGTCGCGACGACGGATGATCGACCGAATCGGCGCGCGGCGGCGTTGGCCGCGCGACTAATCGAAAATTTAAACTCGTCCCTGGTCGTCGATACACGGCGCCAACCTCGACGTCGCCCGTGTCCCGATATTGCGTCTCGTTGCGACAACGAAATTACGCTCGTACGACGTGTCGTTTTCGGAGCCGTTATACAACACCTCGCAAAAGTTCGTCCGAGGTCAAAAGTTTACCGCGATGTTGCCCGATGGCGAAGGTTGGAGAAGAGAGAGAGAGAGAGAGAGAGAGGAGGGAATGGTAATCGTCGAGAATGACTCCGAGAAGTTGGGGGTCCGCGGAGAAAGGAGTCTGTAAAGTTGCTGGAAACTTTTTAGCAAGAATTAATCACCGGAAGATGGTGACTGGTCCTTATTAAATTGCGGCCTCACCATTTATTTCGATGCGGTTACCGTCACGAGCGATTTAATTTGCGGCAACTGTATTATGCCGACTAAATTATACCGAACTGCCCTGCCGATATCGATCGCCCTACGTAAAACGTATCCACTCACGTACGTAGAAAAGGTATCTGTTGCGCGGGATTTCTCGTGGAACGCGACGTAGTCGCGTGATTATGGGAGTCCGCTAGATTTTCATTTCCTTCCTCGATGCGTCCGAAACTTCGTCCATTTTGCATGGCCTATACACACCGAGAAAGAGGGTTAAATTATTTCGTGAGATCGGTGGAACATCATAGGGCACTTCGAACGAAATTACGTTTGTATTCGTACGTGCCGTATTGGGGCCAACTGTTGGTCGACCAGCCAAAATGCGCAAAAGAAAAATCGTTCGCTCGCAGTGTTAGTCTCGATCGAGTATAAATCTGTGTTCGTTTAACCGGGAGTCAGTCGATCGACACCACGTCCGAGCACGATACTTGAATCTATGCTCAGGATTTATTACTAGACGTTTCGGTTAAGGATTATCGATTTTCCGATCTACGATCTCTCTTCGTGGCGTAATTCGTTCGACTCCGGCAGCAATTTAAAGAAAAATCCTCTTATTTGATAAACGAGAAAGAAAAAACAAAACCGCCTTTCACCGAGGAAAAAAAATCCTATAGATTTTTAGCCTTCAATTTCGCGAGCGTAAGGGCACGTCCTTAGTTCGCGCATTTACAGCATTTTAAATGAAATAACGATCTCGCTCTTTCGCTCGTGCGTTTCGCTTCGGGTGGAGTCGTTCGATAGCCGGTCGTTTAGACAGAAACAGCTCGAGATACGTCGACGTTTACGATGCTATTTTTATGCGACGCAGGTCCTTGCGCCTTAATCCGCGAGCATAAAACTTCCTCCACCGAGGGAATTTAATACGGTTAAATCGAAAAGGGCTCGCGCTTTCTTCGCCGTTGGCGGTGAATTCGCGCGTCGACGAACGTTCTTAACGTTTTTGATCGTGCCCACCCGAGAATAATTACGATCGTAGGACGTTATGCGAGATTACGCCGCCTCTTTCCCTCTTCCTACGTACGATAGTTGGTTCGAGCTTCTTGAACGGAGTGGGGCCGCGAATGAGACGTCGATATATAGCGACTCATTTACACGCGCGAATAACATCGACGTGGGACGTTATAAACGAATTCATTTCTGATTTCTTTTTTTTTAATATCGCGCGTTTATTCGATTTTATCGAACAGTAAATGGAAAATAAGGTGAACGAGTGAGGGAAGAAGGAGGAAATCTTACGTAGATACGTTTTAACACGGAGAACGTAAAAATGCGAAGAAAAGCGTGAAACGAAAACTCGTCCTGGAACTTTGCTCGTTTACCACGAGGCGAGTAAACGAGAAAAGAACATTCGTATCTTGATCGAGCATAACTAAGAATATTCAAACTTGGAGGAGCACGTGCCTCCTTGGAGTCTAAAAACTAACAGAAAACGAATCGACCTTCCTCGTTCACGATTTCGAATAGATTCCGCACTCTTCCTGCATTCTGCCTTGGTGCACCTCGAAAGAACATTTTTCGACACGGGGGAAAAGTCGTTTCGACTCCAGGAAAAAATCGGTAAGACCCGAGAACGACGTGACGAAGGGTTCGAACGTAAATCGCGCTTTGCCCTGGCGCGTTCACGCTTAATCAACTATGGATATTAGCAGTTCGTCATTGCGCCAGCACGACGTATGAATCCTTGATGGATTCCAGATACCGTGTTAAACCGCACCCGCCTGCGATCTGAATCTTTTATCGCGTTTCCGGTAAGCGCGCACGCGCATAATCGCGACGCGGCTCGCGCTGATCGCTGCTCATTATATCGCAGAAAACGATCGGTCTGCGTGATGCGCTCATTAGCTGACTGACTGACTGACTTACTAACTGACTGACCGACGTGCCACTAGCTGCGTAACGAGACTCGAGCGATTTTACTTTCCACGTCGCAATAACCACGTGAGAATGGACGTTAAAATCGTTTAATATCGATACACATTTTTCTTTCCTTCCCCTTCTATCGACCGTGGTTTTATCGAGTCGTCAATTTCTCCCAAAATTGTGTCATAAACACAACATAAAAAACAAAAAAAACATTTTTTTATTAAAATACCGAAAGGACTTTCCGAACAACCTAATGATTCGTGAGAAGAACTGCGAAAAAAAAGAATAATGAAATTAGGGAAGAAATCTGTCCGACGTGAATTCGTGTAAAAAAAAGAAAGATTCGAATCGACGCGGCGACGAGTTTCGCGAAAACACGAGGCGCGAGACGAAAATTGAACGCGGTCCGCGGTATCACTTAGCCGTCTATTTGCCGTCTGTCTGCTCCGGCGTCGGCGCGAACGTCTTGACGACTCGCGAACGGCGTTCCACCGAACCGAAATAGATAACCTTGAGCGGCGAAACCATTTTCCCGACGGGACGGAGGTCGAATCGTTCCCAAAATCTCCGGGACGCGAGTCTGCGATTTCGAAGCCACGCGACAACGAACGCCTTCTCGACCCCATGGCCGATTATAATCGCCCTGAAGGATGACATTTCCAATGCCAATTAAAATCCCTCGAAAACATTTTCCGCGCGCAACCAATTATCCCTATCGAAATTGGATTCGACCTGTTCAACATGTTCCATCATGTTCGAAACAGATTCGTTTCCAAGGAAAGTTCATCGATATTCTCGCGATCATCGCCGTGAATCCGGCTGGTGGTGAACACGAGCGACGTCTTAAAGAAAGTACTTTAAAACTTTGCGTTTCGAAACTTTTTGATCGGAACGATCGTGGTGTCATCGAAACAAGTGGTTGAAAACGATCGAGAAGGTCACTATCGAGTGTAGACTCGAAGAAGAAGAAAGAAAGAGAAAGAAAGACTCGGTGGGATCGAAAGAGCGACGAAGATAGGGCGAAGAGGGGCAAGAGAGTGCGAGAGACGCGGAGAGACGAGGAGAAAGTGGAAAACCGAATAATCGTGCAGCGGCGAGGCCGGTGTCGGTTAGGAGCCAGGCGAAAAAGAGGAGATGAAATGGACCGTCCGACTGACAGGAATTTACATCCTCTCCTGCGCAATCTGCGTGAGTGAATTGTGTCGTGTTACCGTCCGGAGAATTAGATCCGGAAAATCCGTAATAATTACTCGGGCGACGCTTGCCGAAGCATCATCCTCTTTCCCCTCGACTTTCTACCCTTCTCCACCACCACCACCACCACCACCTTCCACGTCCGTTCTACTCATCTTCTCGCGCGCGTTTCTGCCCCAGCCACTCGTCTTCTCTTTCTCTCTCACGATCGTTGTCCCTACCCCTCTACCGTTCTTTCCTTCTCGTACTCGTCCGTGTGGTAAGAGGAAAAAGAGAGAAAGAGTAAGCGAGAGAGAGAGAGAGTGGACTTCGGTCGGTTTCCTCTTCGATCGCGTTGTTCGTCCTTCCGCCCTCTTCCTCCCTCCTCCCGTCCTCCCCCCGTCGGCGTGGCACTCAACCCTCGTTGGCATCGGTACGGTCGAAACGTGTCGCGGGGCGAAGGCGGGGTGTCGCCCGTCCACGGTGTGAAACGCAAAAATAAATAATGATTCATCGGCGGCGCGGCGTAACTCTGGAAAGAACCGTGGCTCTCCCCATAGGACCCCCGCGTAACTCGCTGTCAGAGAAACGCCCGCGGTAACAGACTCGTTTAATATATGTACGTTTCGAGAGCGCGTTGTCCGCCTCCGTATAAAATCCTCGTCGCCTCTCTCTCTCTCTCTCTCTCGGTCTCTTTCGGTGTCTCGCTCTTCGACGCGGCGTATCTCGTCTCGCTGGACGCTAGTCGGCTCGCGTTTCGCCCTATTGTCCGACGTTTACGGCTAGCCGCGTTGTTTTATTTTTGCTTCCGCGCGTACGCTACTTTACCTACGACAATGGAATCGTTAGTCGCTCGAACGAAACGGATTTGTCGTGGCACGAGGAGACGCGATTCGTTGCGGGACGAGTGCGCGCTCTCGTTCTATTTCCTTCTCTCTGACTCTCTCTCTCTCTCTCTCTCGCGCCGACTTCGACTTCGACGTCGAGCGACGCCGGGTCTCGACGATTTTTTGAGAAACGCGCGTCGCGTCCCGTCGAGACTGCGCGGAAGCAACGCGATGAGTCGCTCTTTCGTCGAATTTATTCAGGACGACGCCTACGAAATTGCAGCAGGCCGATGTGTCATTAATAACAGTTACGTGCCGTACGTAATACGAGGTAAATCATGATATATAACTTTAACGCGGCGAGGACGCTCGGTTGACTTCTCCTCTTACACGTCCGCTTCGTCTTCGCTCCGTCCGCGCGATACTTTCAAAGGCAAGCCGATACTTCTCGATTTTACGCAACGACCACGTCACGATCGATCGTTTCTCTACGAATTTCTTTCGAATTCGATACGTAAAAGCGTAAAATCGAAAAGTTGAACAGCTAATGTCCATCTCGCGTGTCAGGAATGAAATGGAAGGGAAGAACGTGCAGTTAAAAGTTTTCGATCGATCTTCGAATTCGTTGGACTCGATTTTTACGATAGTCGAGAGAAGAATGTTCCGATGGTTCGGAGGCGACGTTGTACGCGGTTCAACTATCGGACAAGCGGTTTAGCGTAACGCCGTTAATGTAGCTGCTTACAGACAGTCGTAATTAGTACGCTTAATGCCTAATGATTTACACGCGGCGTACGGGCGATTTAGGTTAAGCGAGCCAACGCTCACGTAGCTACGTGGGAAGCGCTTCTCCTATGCACGAGAGGAGCCCACCGTTTAATAGGCAAGGAGTATTCGCGTTCCTGTTACGCACTCAAACACGAGCGCGCGCGCACGCGGCACCGCCAAACGATTCGTTTATTTATTTAATTATTACAAACGCGACGCGTTTTACGTTGCGACCGCGTCGATTCGAGCTAAATAGCAGGAGCCCGTACATAAATCGGTAATTATGGGAAAGGCTCGAGTTCGAAAGGGCCACGCAAGCCGCGATGACTACGTACGGTCGATTGCTTCGCACGAAATTCGAGTTAATGGACCACGCTCCGTTAATCAGGCTGGAATTCGAGTTCGTCACTTTCTCGATGACCGTATTAGGTAATCGTTGCCAACGAGTGCCACGAGTCCATCGAAAATGCGTAATAAACCTTTCGTTTTTCGCCTCCCTTCACCGCCACGGCCTTGTTAATAGCTTTTTCGATCTATTTATCTGGCCGTCGACAGAGCTTGACGTTTCGATGTCTAATGACTGCTCGCGCTCGATGTTTCCGCGCTTACCGTTCCAACGATTTTCAAAGACTTTGTTAAAATTCGATAATGACTAATTTATAATATCCTGACCGAAGTCGATTTTCTTACGCTTACGATACGCGAGAGGAACTATTTTTCGTTCGATATATCGCGATAACTATCCAACGATTTTCCAATAATTTCAATTCCGTAATGACGAAATCATCGGCATTCGTTAATTAAGAACTATTTCCTTCGGATTATACTCTAAGAATTATTTCTCTCGTGAAAAAAATCCTACCGAGATTCGAGCGATTTTAAGATCGTTTTTTACTACTTGCGTCACCAGTACTGCGTTTAACGCGTTACGCCACCGCGCGTCCGTTACTACTGTCGCTTCGAATCAGACGTTTGCATCACGCGCGTCTTTTGTTTCTCTCACTATTGAATATTCGTACGGTGTCTACCAGAAGCGAGATATCTCGAAAAAGGAAGGATTCGGTGAAAAAATATTTCAGGGAAGAGATTTAAAGTCTCCACAATTTTATCAAAAGGTTGTATCCGTTCGACCTTTATCTAAGAAGCAAACCCCAACTGATTGGTGATTCTTTCCAGAAGAATCTTTTTCGAGTTATAAAAAACTCAAAGATGAAGTAGCGCCAGTATTAACTCTTGCGCTACTACGGGTGACAATAGTTACAAAAACGGAGCCAAAAGTTGGATTATGCGTGCATCCGTGTCTTGCAAAGTTTCATACGGAATATTAGTATTAAAAAATTATTGCTCGATATTTCGTCATGTTTATAATTATTATTTTTATTTTCGAGACAAGATTGACAAAAGAATTCTAAAGATTGCGCGCATTTGAAACTTTCGCTACTACGAGCGACTACAGTCACTTGCCACAAAAATGGAACCAAAAGTTTGACTATACGTGTATCCGTGTTTCGAAAAGTTTTATACGGAATATTATTATTAAAAAAATATTGCTAGATATTCTGTTATCATTATTATTACTATTTTTATTTTTGAGACAAGATCGTCGAAAGAAAGTCCAAGATCGCGCGCCTTTAATGTTTTCTTCTTTGGCACGACGCTCCGTTCTACGTGAGAAACTCCTCGGCAAAGTTCACCTCGACAAAAGGGTTAATATTGCTGTTAACTGCAGGCTGGAGTGCAAAATCTGACAATTAATTCCGCTTGTTTACGAGGTTTTTTATTGTCTCACGAGTTTTCTTAGAGTCGCGAGAATTGGGAAACCCTTTTGCAAAAGGAAGTCTCGAACTTGTCTCGAGAAAGTGGATGCGAATGCCGTAAAGGAGTAATTTCGATCGTCATGGAAAAAATATTGATCGATCGTAAGCGAGA
>JAITYT010002686.1:195331-213050 GCA_025433975.1 Liostenogaster flavolineata | reverse complement strand
CTCTCTCTCTCTCTCTCTCTCTCGGCTGGCGTCGAGCACGTTGACGAGCACGTGTCACGGCGTCGGAGGGAAGCGACGGCGACGCAATCAACGGAACGCCGAGGCAACATAATTTCTCGAAAATAAATCGTTTCGACGTCACCGCCGGATTTACACGAGGGCGAATCGTGGAAAAGAACGAAACGAGGTTGGGAGAGGACGCGACGGAGGTCGAAGGTAAATGCCGGAGGAAGAAGGATGGCCAGGATCGTCGCGCTCGCAGAATCGTGCCGGTGAGAAAGCGAACTGGCGAGAGAAGGACCGACGGAGGAGGGAGAAAGAACGGAGGACAGAGAAGAGAAAGAAGGCGCGTGTGAGGGAGGGAGAAGGAAAAAAGAGAATGGGAAGAATTCGCGAGACAACTGGATTGCGACGGAGTAGTTTTGTTCTTTCGCGACCGACAATAAAATTAATTTCGTTCGATTCGGATTAACTTCGTTTGTAATCACGCGAAAAATAAACATGCACGAGGAAAGATAATTCCTCTCTCGGTCCATCCTTGCCGCTCGCTTTCGAACGAAAAACGTCGCGTGGCGCGGCGGTACCTTTCCATTTGTACGTTCGTTCGTCCGTCGATCCGTACGTCCACCCGTTCGTCCGGATGGTGGCGAACGTACGGCAGTCGCTTTACTTTTTCAACGGATATATATTTTCTGCGTCCGTGCGCGGACGGTAACGTATTCGGTTAAAATAAAAAGGCAAGAAAAAAGGACGAGAATAAAGAAGAAAAAAAAACAGGGAAAAGCGAGAGATCAAAAGAGAGAAAGAGACGAAGATAGAGAACGCGTGCTAGGAGGAAAGAACAAGAGCGAGGGGATCGGAGGAGAAATGGAGAAGAAAGGACGGAAAAAGGTACGAGGATGAGGCTGGGAAAAGAAGAAAAAAAAATAACAGACGCGAATGAACTATTAAAAGGCACGTCCGTCGACGCGACGGAGGTGCACATATGCGCGCACGCCCGTGGGGGATTTTCATTAAAATTCTTTCGATCTTTTAACATTTCCAATCGCTGTTTGTCGGAATATCGCGACGTCGCTCCGCCGGTAAACACGTAAAGGGACGGAGAACGTGCGTCGTTCGTTCAAGTACGACTACGACTACGACGACGACGACGACGACGACGACAGAACGGTTCCGTCCATTATGCACGCGATATTTCGCCTGGACGCCTGATACTCGAGCGTCGTTTCTCTCTCTTCCACCCTCGATGGTGCGCTTTCTCTCGTACTACCGAAGGATCGCACGCGTACGCGCCTATTTGCGTACACTCGTGCGCGTACACATCGATCTCGTAACCTCGACGCGTACACGTACGAATCAATCGACGAGGAAATTCCCGACGAGACTAAGGCGATCTCGAAATCGAAACGTTATAAGTCTAACGAGACGCGGCGCGACTTGACTTCCACCGCGACGTTTTGTCGATCGATTTCGGTTTGTCCACGGAATTCCACGTCGATGGAATTTCGGCTACGCTCGGTTTCGTGCCGATCGTTCCACGCTCCGTGGGTGAACGTCCACGTGCAAAGTCGAACGAAGTTAATTCGTCGAGGAAATACGAAGGACCAGCGCATCGCGCCAGTCCGAAAAACGCGCCAGCTGGAAACTAGAATTCAACTCGAGACACGAGTCGCGAGCAACCACGCATCTCGATCGAACGTCTGACGCTCACGAGACAGTCTCGTAAAGTAAACACGCGCTCGCTTACCGATTCGTAGTGAAAAAGAAAACACCGTACATATACAATCCATAGATCGCGGATTATCTAATATCTAATTCCGTTCCGTTATGCTTATTCTATTCCATTATCGTTTTCTATTATAGCGATTATCCGTATTGCGCGGTATTAAATTAAATAATCGATCATCGATTGCGCTATTGGTCAAGGATTCCATTCGACGATGGATCGCGCGACTGACGATCTTCCACCTCGAAAATCGTCGTTCGTCGAGTCGATGGAAACTTCTCGATCACCTGTGCGCTTCTGTCGTTGGAAAGGGCAACCTCGAAAACGTCGCGGTGACGCGCGGCGAAGAGCGAGGCGTCGCGACGCGAAGGTGCAGGCCTAGGCGCGCGCAGGAGCGTGTCTCTTCTCAACGATCGGCAACCGACGACCGCTTCGTCGTCGTATTCGATGCCCCGCGGTCTAGAATCGAATCGACTCGGGGGCACCGAGCCGAACGAGCACCGCAAGCACGACGCCGGACAAATACCATCGTCGAGGTCCTTCAGGAATCTCCGGAGTTTCGGCGGTGCCGTTGGAATCCTTCGATACTCTAATTGGTGCATTCACGCTGTTCTCGCATGCGAGAGGGAGCGAGAGAAAGAGAGAGAAAGAGCGCGCACCTTCCATTCACGCGTTTACTCACGCCTTATTCGATGCCTTGTTTTTTCATGCGTCGTCGTTTCATCTACGTCGAAAAGCGAAACGTACTTGAAATCCGCACGGCGTGCGAATTGAAGAGGATTCGAACGAATCGTCACACGAACGCCTCTTTCTTTCTTCGAAAAACAAAGCGTCTTTCGTGCATGGCGCCGCCACGAATTCTTATCGTGCGATACGTATTATCTCGCCGGTGACTCCCAAGGCAGCCAACGTGTTAATCGTCGTTAGTTTCCGCGTCCATCGTTATCAACGTCATCCTTATGGACATCGTCGTCGTTCCTCTAAAGACGCGTTTACTCGCGCTTAATCCGTGCGTTTTTTTCCTGCTCCGTTTCTCCGACTCTTTACAAGGATGAGACGCGCACGTGTGACGGTCATCCAGAAGACGGAACTAGAATTAAAGAGAATTCGAACGAATCGTCACACGAACATCTTCTTTCTTCCAAAAACAAAGCGAGGGTCGCTCGATCTACCCTTAATCGTTGTTAGTCACTGAGCTCATCGTCATCAACGTCATCGTCATCGACGCGCGCGAGGGAAGAACCGATCTCTTCGATGACATCGGAACTAACGATCGCGTCAATCGGAGCGCCGATGTCGAGGAAGCGCAGGGAAAAGGGCGCGGGAGAGGGCGTCGATTGCGCGAGGGAAGTCGAAATCGGCCGCGACGTCGAAGATCGTCGATTAAATTCGAAACGAAGCAGCGTCGACTTCGCCTCTCCCCCCGACGACCCCCTTGTCCTCGCACCTTCGATTTTCAGGCCGAGATTACGCATCGTCGTCGTACTCGTCGTTTCTATCCATCCGGAATCTTGTCTCGCACCCTTGCTAGCGCGACGGTGGCTGCACCCCGTCACTCACCCCTCCTCGTCCTTCAGCGGCTCCAATCCCTCGCTCCTCTTTCCTTTCCGGTGGGGTAGGTATATCGAGCACCAATCACCACGCATAATCTGCGTGCTCATTATTACTAGGACTGCAAGGGGACGAGCATGCATGTACCTATACCCACGTTCATTATGGAGACGATATGGAGCATTGTTTGTACGATGAAAGGGTGAGCGTCGCGGCGGCTCACCGCCCTTACTTCCACCCCCGCTTCTCCTACTCACGTGCCACCCCCTTCCCCTCCACGTCCCTAATGCGATACCCGACTCTCTTCCCACCACCGTCCTATCCCTCTTCTTCGTACGTTTACCGCTTTAGAGTGTGTTAGACACGCTTGCGAGTGTACGCGTGACCGTCGTCTCGCGTCTCCCTTCTTCTTGCCTCTGACACCTCGTTGCTGCCCTTCTCTCCATATTTTCGTCTCTCTGTCTCTTTCTAGCTCGAGATAGTCAGAGAGGGAAGGAGCGAGAGTTTTCCCTTCGTCACGGATTCCTAGGAAAGGAACTCGTCGCGTCGTTTCCTCGAGGCTACGAAATTACAACGACGACCGATCGCGGTCGTCGGCGACTCGATTGCGCGCCGATCTATCATCCGTCGAGGCATTAGGCTCGCTCGATGACGGAATCGATGGAATTCGCGATGGCTGGCGTTGAATAATAAATCGATCGCGTTTCCAATCGTCTCGTGGGGATCCGCTTCTTTCCGCCGTACTTTCCATCTTAACGCATTAAGGACCGTTCACGAGTTTTCTCGTGTTTCGCGTCCCATCTGTTACGGATGGATCACGAGATAACCCCCGTGTTTTCTCTACGCGCTGTCTTTAGACGTCACCCACTTTCATACATTGTATCTACTTTGTGTATTTAAGTATTTACATCGATAGGAAATGTATTAAACTTGATGGTTAAATCCTTGGTCTGCCAATGTGTAATACCTAAGGTGCGTCCTATTTTACGATTTCTAAAAAAAAAATCGTACACATTATTTTATCGATTAAAGAAGTTATTATAATTATTAAAAAACATAATTTATTGCAAAAATTGCTCAAGAATAACAAAGTTATGATGATTTTAGAACGTACAAGTTTGCCCAAAAACGTGCGGTCCCGCAAGATTTCCGTTCAAATCAGTTCGATTCCCTTTCCACGACGAGCGAACGACGCATCCAGCTTGGATTCCGTTCTCGATGCACGGAACTCGTGCAAAGCGATTAAGACGAGAGGTACGGTGACAAATCGATTAAAGACTCGACACGGACGCGTCCTCGTAGATACGCGCGCGGTTCCAGCCGAATTAGGCGCGACAGACTCGCTAGCTCCTTGGTCGACTTCCAACGTAGTTTGGACTGCTTTCGAGCGAACGAGCGAGTTTCGTACGTCACGGATATCCGAAAAAAGATCACGCGATGTTCGTGTCAGTCCACGGCGACACCGGGCCGATCTTCCACCCTTCTGTCGCTCGTATTGGTGGGGCAGAAAGCGCCGGTGCGACAAAGAAGGGTCGCGCGCGCAAATTGCTCGTGGTAATTAGAACACGTGCGAGCGAAAACCCTTTCGGGCCTCCGAAACGAACGAACGAAAGAACGGACGAACGCACTAGTCGCGATAGGATCGAAAACTTCCTTCGTGCTCGATCTCTTTCTTTGTCTTTCTCCTTCTCCTCTTTTCCCTGCTTTTGCTCTCCCTCGCTCACACTCGATCTTCCTGTTCGTGTCTCTCGACAAACGCGAGACGATTAAGCTTCAAACGTCGACACTCTTTTTACGAGTGACCCTGGATGTGAGGAAGGAACGATCAGCCGCGATACGAAGTCGCGGGACCGATTCTTCGTCCTTTTCTTCACCTTGGTGCATGCCATGATTTTAAACTCTTTTAACGCCAGACGCAAACTAGACTTATGAAAACGGCAACCATAAATATTTCTTGTGTCATTTTAAAATAGAAACGCTGACGGTTAAAATTCAGTCATCGGATGCCATTTTTTGTTTAGATATTATAACAAAGTAAAGCATGTATTAAGTTGGACATAGAATCCGTTGCGATTTGACTGTTTTCTACACGGACTATTATTTTGCAAAGGATTCAGTTATTGTTTAAACAATTAACGAAAGCCAGAAACAAAAAATTATCAATTTCGTGTCAAGATACATCCTCTTACGTAACGTCTACGCTATATGTAAATATGTAAAGATGCCTGCAATCCTCGGGAGAGTAGTGACGATAAAAAAACGGAAAACAAACAATAAACTTAACGTCTACGACAGTAAATCAAACAGTTTTAAAATCTTTCGAAAACAACAATTCAACATCGTTTATACAAACAGAGTCAAATTTGCATACGTTTCGATGTCGTGAAATTATTCGCAAACCGTATCAGACAAAGGAGAAAATTTTTAATAAAAGTTACTTCTTTCAACGAGAACTATCGTTTGATAACAGATTCATTTATCGTTTAAACAATTGAAAGAAAGTTGTAAACAAGTAATTCATAATTTCTTGTCTGTATTCTGTTGTAATCGTAAAAGAGGCATCCAGTGACTGAATTTTAACAGTCAATGACGTAAGAATTATTTATTTTTGCAGACAACATAACTAGTTACAGCCATTTAAACGAAAACTGCGTCTAGGCAGTCGACGCTGTCGCATTTCTCCAACTTTACCAAACGACGGTACACTGTCACTAAAAAGATTAAAATATCGTTAACATGTTAATTCGTTTTTGCGAAAATGGGAATTTTTTTGACGAAAAAGAGTCAGCGAAAGTCGTTATCGAAAAGTGGAGGAAATCGCAATAACGTCGTCGCGGAAATATCAGCGCAGAATGTACGTCGATGTAAACGTACTCGTGACGATAATCTCTACGTAACGGACGATTTTTCTCGCGTCAGGAATTCCCGACGTTCCTTATCGTTTTTCGTTGTATACTTTTCGCGTTCGATCTCGTTTTGATGCCGATGAATGCGCCTCGAAACGAGGAATTTACGATAGCATCGGAACGCGTCGATGTCTCTTTGCGCATCAACGATACGAAACGGAAACCATGATGATAAATCAATTAAAAACTCGTGGCGCGTGGGTGTGTGCGTCGATGCGCCGGCGTAGATATATCCGTGCACGCGTACAAGCGCGTTTTATGTATCGTATCGCGACAAGTTCGCGTCCGCGATCCAACGTACCTTGAATCCGTCGATCGAGCACGGCGAACCCACCGATATTTTGCCGAGAGTAGAGGGGAGGGAGCGGTCTCCGCAGGCGCGCGTACAAAAAGTCATTTACGGAAATGACTGGTCGATGTTAATCGAATGAAATCGGTTTTTCAGTCGCTAGTACATAATATAATGTTCATGGTTTTACCTCGTTAATCGCGTCGTGTATCCCTCCACAGTCCTGTTAACACTTCGCCGTAAAATCGGTGGAAAACGTGCGTGCAGCCATGAATCACGAATAATCTGGGAAACATTTAGTGCGCGCGCGGCTCCATTGATGACGTCGGTACGCAAGAGAGGGAAAGGAATGCGGCACGATTGTGCGTACGACGTCATCGTCGTCTTGTTCGTCGCTGCGACGAAGCGAAGAAAAGTCATTTACGGAAACGACTGGTCGATATAAATCGAATGAAATCGGTTTTTCAATCGCTAGTACATAATATAATATTCACGATCTTACCTCGTTAATCGCGTCGTGTATTTCTCTGTAATAATGTCGTGTGTGTCGTGTAATAATCTGGAAAACGTTTAAAGCTAAGGTGAGTTCATTGATGGCGTCGGTGCGCAAAAGAAAGAAGAAATGCGGCACGATTCAACGACGAAATTCGTCCTGTTTGTCCCTGCGAAGAATCGTACAAGAAACATCAACGTTCGATGATCGTTTCGATGAACGATGAACGATATCGTTTTCCCTCGAACATTCGTAAAATCGAATCGTCGTTCGTACGCGATCGCGGAGAAGAGCGAAACGAGGAACGAACGAGATAGGAGGATCAAAAAAAGGAAGAAAATGCTGAAAAGAGAAGAGAACGGATTCGTAATACCCTGTACGCGAAGCGATTATAATATTTACCGTATGAAATTTAAATTCCGCGAAGGGCAGGCTCGCGCGCGCATTGCCGAGTTCACGTCGGCGCGGTGGTGTCGCGGAAGGCGCACGGGAACGAGTTACAAATCTGCTTTCGTTTTCGCGCTAAAAGGTATTACGGATACCCTCGGGCGTCAACCTCGAATTATTCCCAACGCCGCATCGCGCACCTAGCGACAATAAAAATATGGCATTCGTTTCCATACGTTACCGGGCCGTGTGGTGAAGGGAGGGGGAGGGAGAGGTGGCCGGGCATCGCTCATCGGTACACGAGCGTGCAATCAAGCTGCGCAATTATCAGAGCCTTTGTTCATGAATAATTACAAACAAGAGTACGGATAAGCCCCGCTCGCCTTCGTCTCCTTCTTCTCCTCTTTCTCTTCTTTCATCTTTCGTCTGCCTTCGTTCGCGTTTACCTCGTGGATGTCGGCGGGGAAAGCCATCGTTACGTGATTCTGGTCGTCGTCGTCGTCGTCATCATCGTCGCGTTCCACGGTAAAGATGACGAACGAAACTCGCATCGTCATTGGCGGGAGAGCTTTCTTGGAATTCGACCGTAACGAGAATGCGCCCGCGATATCGCTCGATGTCTCGTGGAATTTCTCATTTGTCGACGTTCCATCGGTTTATTCGTGATTTTAACCCTCCGTGACACGACTGTTCTTCGCTGTTTCTCGAGGAAAATTCACGAGACGCGGACGAGCGTCGACCGTGCGACGCGAAATATAAACGGAATTTCGATTTAGTCCCGACGAGGGTCTTAATCGCGATTACTAGTCGATTTCGACGGAGTTCGATAACGAACGATGTCCCGAATGGAACCGTGAAAACGATAATGGAATCATTTCTCATTCGACTAATTTCGTCCGAGTTCTTGCGATTTACGAATCTCTTTACTCTCCTTATCTGCCTTCTCTTAGTCGAGTTTTCAAAATCCAAATCGAAATCCAAAAGCCAAATCAACAATTCGATCCGGTAACTAAAAGATCTGCAATACCGTTTCCAACGATGATCTAAAAAGATTGGATCGGTACGAAAGTAATTTCTATTTTCACTAATAAATATCTCACGTAACGATGTCACCTGTTTTTTCAACGATTTTCGTCAGCGTTACGATTACGACTCGTGAAGTTGCCAGAAAGAAGACGAAAGATCGTCGAACAAAGTGGACAATACATGATTGATCGGAGTTCGTTTCGTTGCACAAGAAGCAGAGTTTCATTTCAAGCTAAAAGATCGAAACTACTTTCTTACCAAGTCAACGGAACGTCGAGAAAAACGTCGAAATTCGTCGAAAACGGGGAATTCTTTCCCCTGGCGCTAACCAGAGGCAGAGAACCGGAGGAAAATCGGGAAGGATGGTAGGCGAGTGAACGAGCAGGAGGAGCGGAGCGGCGTCGATTATCCTTTCTCAACGAGGACGCTTAACGAAGGACGAAAGCAGGAAAGAAGAGTAAACGCGGCGCAACGTCCAACGCAGTCGCCGTCTATCGGACGCTAATTGCCGGACGGAATTTCGTCGGTGAAGCGGGGCTGGTCGGTTCCGCGGATTTGCAATCGCCGCCGTGCGCCACGGCGCTCTCTGTCGTTGGCTGGGTAGCGCCGCGACGGCAAGTAGCGCGTCGGCGAGTAGCTGCTAGCGACAATAATGAACGGCCGTCGGCTGTATCGCGACGCAATCTGCACATACTTAACGGAGGAAAATGCATATTCATAACCGGGTTTGTAGGCGCGAACGCGTTACGCGCCCGCGTATCCGTATTCCCCTTTACTCCGTCTAGGGTTCCGCCCTACCTCCAACCTACGCAACTACCTCGCGCCTTCGTGTCTCTGTCTAGCCACGCTCGGTTTATCGCCTGTTACCTCGGAACGCCGAGCGGGAAAATTTCGACGATTTTCGATCGACGTCGAGTTTTGCCGGCATTGTTTTAGATGGACGAACGACCAACAGTTCGGTTTGGTGCATCCTTCGAGTCGTTGATAAGGTAAGCTCGAAAATAAGCGTCCTTTGACACGAGACGAACGTTTACGAGTTCGCGGGTCTGATGTATTCGACGTACTCGTTACTAACGCAAGCGTAGGCCGTAATGAATTATCGATATACGTTTCGTACGAAGCGCCAAGTAATTCGGAGAGTGACTTTTTGGAGCTATCGAAGGTTTTTTTAACCTTTCCATCGATTTAGACGCGCGATATTCACGTATCAGACGCTGCAACTGGTCGTTCACTGACTACTGACCAAAACGGCATCCAGAGACTCGAGACTATTCTTAGGAGTGACAAAAACAAATAATTGCACGTAGATTAAAGATATCCGGTTTTCGATCTGTTTTAAATGGTTTTATAAACATTTCTTCAATGATAATTCGTAGAAAAAATGGAAAATCGATAACGAGGAACAAATTTATTTCGACGATTTTAACATAATAACTCCGTAATATTTTGTTTATATAACCGTGAAACGCGCGTGACGGAGTAATCGAAACAAATGTTTTAGGTAAAACCATATAAAGAAATCCAATTCGAGGCCAACCAACAATCGACCACAAAGATGAGTTCTAACAGTACCTCGAATAAATCCGTTTATTTAACCCATCTATCTTTTGATCGCATACCTAACGAAGGGTGCTCCAATAGCAAAAATAATATAAACAATATTATTGAAACGAATGTCGGTACGCAGTCACTATGTTACACAAATCGATAAACTCCACGTTGAAGCAATTGGATAAAACGGTAATGGTGTTACGATAAGAAAACCGTGGACGGCTACGGCTATATCTACGACTTATTGATAAAATTGTGAGAGCGTATATTTACGCCTTTCGCGTATACTAACGAACTTGTAAGGGCGTACATGTACGCCTTTAGCAGACGAAGGATCTTCGTTAAACGAGTACAAGTTTTTGGAATATTTTCGATGAATTTCCATGAAAAAATACTTGCACGAACGTTGCGAGTTCCGCGTGTCTGCAAATTATTTACCGCATAGAGCCGTGCATCGATTCGCTCGCCGTCGCTCGATATCACAACGATGCCAAGAGGACTTCGGAGCGGATCGGACGCGAAAAATCCGTCGAAGTACTCGAGAGAGAAGAAGCGGTAATATTTTCTGGGTCGTGAAACCAAGACTGTACGTTTTAACCTAGTGACTCGACGTTCCGCACGACGGTGGCGCGCAGGAAGAAAGGGGGCGTCGCGACGCTAGAAATAGACGACGAACGAGCTTTCGCTCTCGTCGTCGACTACGACGGCCTACGAGAGAGAGAGAGAGAGAGAGAGAGAGAGAGACGCCGCACCAACAAGAAAACTTCCGACTTGGCGGCCAAGTTCAAGTCGCTGCCATTCAATGGGGAAATAGCTGAAAGTGCGATCGCGTCTCGGCGACCCCGTGCCATCGATTCGCTCGAGACACGCAACTTTCGAGCTCCTCCATTCCTTTCGCGAATCTCGTAAATCCGTGCAAGTATCGACAACCGTCCCTTTCGACGCGATAAGAAAAATTCATACGGATTGATCCAATTTAATCGCACGCCTAGACTCGACGGCTGTAAAACAGAACGACAGCTCGTCTCGCGTCTTTCAGGCCGAGACCTCGAGAACGATCCGCGCGAATTTGATAGAACGTCATGGCGAAAAGCGAGTCGATCTAAAAGCGGAATAATCTTGAGAATTATTTTAGAAGGTGACCCGCGCGAAATAAATACGCCAGCTATCCCACGTCAATTTGAACAGTAGCGATTCGTAAATAGATCGCCGATAGCTCGTTCTATTCCAAATTATGCGTTCGTAAAACTATCTTTCTATCGAAGGATTTTGGCTAGTGGTGTTTCACTCGTTTATCGACATTTCGGTTTAAATTCCTCGATTATTAGCGAGAATTTGGCGCGAAGGTGTCGTTTTCAAACTATTCGTGTCAGTTATTACGCCTAATTCGCTTCGTTTCCAGAAGGTGAAAAAAATGAAGGGGAAGAAGGAGAGGCGGCAAATCGGCGTTTCCCGACGGATCCGAGCGAAACGAGGGTCGCATTGTGTCGGTGCACTCGAACGAAAACTCGCACGCGCGCAGAAAAAACACTCGGTCGCGCGAGCGCGAATCGGCAACAACTCCTTGGCGGTCGGAGACCCCTCTGCGAATGACACGCGTTTGGAAAAATTTCGTCGACGATTTTTGGTGAGAGCGCTCATTGAAATTTCGTCGGGGGTGGGTTGTGGATACGCGGAATGACATCAAGAGTAAATTGATAAATCGAATGGGTGGCGCGCACGCGCCTCCATGTACAAAATCTCATTCACGTTTTGACACGAATCTTCTAACGGTTACTGGCGCGACGCAAAGGCCGTCGCGCCTTCGCGCGAAAATAAAACGCGAAACGCGGGTAAAATGGCGATATGGCGATCCTCGGGTAATGCGAAAATCAGTACGGCTTTGTTCGAGAGAAAAATATTATCACCCGATGAATACTCGAATACGATATCCACGTGAAAAGTCGGATAGTTTTAAAAAGTACGTCGATTACTCGCGCTTCGAAGGTCGTCGATGATTATGAAAATTCGTAACGTCGAAAACGAAGAGATATTAGGGTGACCAGGATTTCCGTCGTTATTTTCAAATGATCTAATTTAGGTTAGTGCGTATTCGTTGGCGCCTTTGAAGCATATGCCAAGTGGCGATCAACAAATATATGGATAAAAATAATATTTTGTGATTTTGATGTAACGAAGTTGAATGTCGCGCTAAAAAATAATGGTTTACTTCCTGTTCCCCCTAATGCGAGGTATATATTGCTTTTTTTAATCTTTTATACGCGAGTAAACCGCTACGCGATTTTCGCTAATCAGTATTCCATTCAGCATTCGTATTCGCTTCCAGTCTTCCATTCGTCTCAGTTTACTTAATCGTTCTTCAAAAACATCAATCGAGTGCACTCGCACATTTTAAACCGTGTTCATAAAATGCTCGTAGCACGAAGCTTGCCTTCCCCAGCGCGAGAGGGAAAACGAATCGCGCCAATGCTCGCAACCCCGTGCGCTTACGTTAATCTACAAACAATCAAACGAATACGTAATTTCTTCGTCGCCACGAGTGTCAAGCTCAAACCTGCTTTTTCGTAAAAAAAAAATAAAAAGAGAAAAAAGACTGGAAATTACACAGGTCGCGCGCTACTAAAAATTTAACATTCGCTTCCCTCGTCCTCTTTTTAGGCCCCAAGCAAATTTCCACGTTTTATCCGGTTCGTCTCATCGTCCCTCTCCCCGTTCCATCGGCACTAATCAACGGCCTCGACGAAACCCTCCCCTCCATGCCGATCAAATGCGAACGAGCGAGCCGCCGATGTCCTATCCCCCTACCAATTTATACTACTTCCAATCTAGCTAAACAGAAAACCTTTTCTTTTTGCTGGCAAAACGCGCAAGCGAGCGGATAAATGGAAATAAAAGGGAAAAAGATAGGTAGATCGACGGATGGATAGATAAATAGATGGACGACTGGACGAAGAGAGACGAAAAAGGGTACGAGTAAGACAGAGAGAGATAGAGAAGCAAGTGGCAGACGAACGCACGCGTTTGCGTGGACGTCGAAGCTCGACGATAGTTCGGCAGAGACGTGCACGCGTATATTCGTCGCGAATATTCGTGCGAATGCGCGCGCGTGTGCGTTCGCGCGACGGTGCGGAGGGGACTCGAAAGAGAGGGAAAAAGAGAGCGCGCTATGGGTGGGGCGTCGCTATGAAAGACTTCCTTTTGTTCCAGTTGTCGGGGTATTTTTCGTTCGATTTTTTTTTTTTAACGAACGGTAGGGCTCACCGTTTGGAAATCAGATGGTACAACGAGAGGGGACGCCGAGAGACGGAATGAATACGAGCGAGCGAAACAGCCTCACAATACGAATCGCGAAAAATGAATATTCCTTGTCATTGTTTTATCCGTTCGTTCGCGCTTCCCGTCGAAGGTCAAGCACGATTTACGATCGTGGCGAGAAAATCGTCGTCCGAATCGCGTCTCTTTTAGTTCTTTATTTTCTAACGACGAGCTACCCCGTCTTTGATACCGTTTTTTCGATTATTCGTAAAGTTTCGTGAAAAAAATCTCCGCGAGACGCATTTTTTACCTTCACTTTGTTCCACGTGCTCCAAGAGCTTCTTCTAACGCGACTATTTTTATCTCTCTCCTTCTCACTATGGCACACCCTCGTCTCCTTTCCTTTTATCTCCCGGTGGCGCAACCCCTGCGTAAAACGATAGGTTCTGCAAGCGAACGACGCTCCAAGTGATCCCGAAATACGAAATGAAGGCTCGTCCGTTTGCATAGACGACACCCGGATAACCGGTTAGTTTGAAAATTGCTGGACGTCCGTCGATCGGTCGGTCGGTCGGACAGGCTGCTGCTCCAGCCGTTCGTCGAATAAAATTGAAAATCGTCGGGCCACCATCGCCATCACAATCACGATCACCACCCTTGGCGCCGTTTTTCGGCATTCCGGGGGTCGCTACGTCATACATACATATATACATACATACGTTCATCCATTCATCCATTCGTACATAGGTGGATACTCGCGCGTTCGGCTCGCTATCCACGCGCTTGGTAGAAAAAACACAGACTGACGTGCGAGATGCACGACGATGCGTGCGTGCGTGCGTGAATCGGTGTATCGGCATCGCGAGATCGACGAGGAACTCCGGAGGGGCGGAGATCCGTTTTGAACGAACGAACGGGAGAGCGAACGTACGAACGAACGAACGATTTCGGTTCGGCTTCGGCCGTGCCACGTATAAATCAGCTATGCTTATCGGTCTTTCATCGTGCCGGAGGTGAACTCATTTCGTTCTCTCTAAATACGAACTTTTTTCAGGGCAAAAACCTATTTCGATTAAAATGGCGCGCGTTTCGCATTTTGCCGGATTATAAAAGGTTGCTCTCCTTCGTCCCCGACTCCCGTCTCTTCCGCGATTCGCTCCTTTCATCGCGCTCCTACGCCTTGCGTCCCTCTCTCTCTCTCACACACTCTCGATAGCTACCTCTATACGTCATCGCCCTTCGAACGAGCACCTAGTCCCATCTTTCTCTTTCTCTGTGTGTCTCTCTCGGAATTCCCCTCACCTCGATCCTCGTCCTTGCCTTCGGCCGATCGCGACTATCGGCCATGCCGCTTCCGTGCACCGCTCCGCGACACCCTCTTTCTCCCTCTCTCCCTCTCTCTCTCTCTCTCTATCGGCCGGCGTCAATCGTACGCGACCGCATCGAGTGGTACGATCGAGTATATCGATGAAATCGAACGGCCGCCTCGGCCTAAGCCTTTGATTATACCGTCCCCGCGATGCCCCTTTCGATGCTTTTCCCGCGTGCATTTCGGGATGGTCTCGTCACTCGAAAGACAAAAAAGAGACGAGAAAAATCGAGATGCAGAAACGAAGAGTTTGTACGTGTCCATATCTGCGTGCGAGTGAGACAGACAAAGAGAGAGAGAGAGAGAGAGAGAGAGAAAGGGAAGAACGCGAGCGTACCTAGAAAGACAAAGTCAAAAAGGAAGGACGAGATAACAGGGGCAGATTTTAAGCAGGACGAAAAGGGACGCTCCGCTGCTTTTGACGTGCTTTTAACCTTTTTCGTTGCGGCGATACGTTGCTGGCGTATCTAATCTCTCGTTGGTCCGTCGATCGTTCCGTCTCTCTTCGTCGAGCCACGTTTGACACTGATATTTGGAAATTGATGGCAAACGCGACGATATAATTCGCTTTCGACCACTGGCCCGCAGCCTACGAACAGCGCGTCGATTCGAATTGCAAATTTTCCTCGGCGTTTCAAAACGACGAAGGATTTACTTCACCGGCTCGGATCTAGATCCAACGATAGCATCTCCACTCGCACCACGCTAGAGCGCGGATAAGAATCAGCTCGATTTCTATCGCTCTACGTTATTCTCAACGAGCAAGCATTTGGACATCCAAATTCTCCCTCGAACGTAACCGACGATTTGAATGAAAAGGAAAGCAGTACGATTTCGATAGATTAATTAATAGAAATTCGTAGAAATGCAATGCTCGAAGGAGTCAATGTCGAAACTTTCCGGTAGACCTAACATTATATTTTCCAATCTTTATCCCACGGCTCGCTCTCGATCGAAACGTCACCTCGTACGCGACGAAAGGTAAAACCATCGTCTTATTCTCGCGTTAACGCGTTCCAGTGACCTTTTCTACGCGTCACGGACAGCGCGACGCTCGCCATCGATTTCGAAGTATCAGCGTCTAACGCGTTCCACGGTCGAGAAAGAATCCGTAAAAATACGACAGGCCTCCAAATCGATGCGCGATGACGCCAACTACGAGACTGACTGGACGAAATTCAGGCGTTTAAGAGACAGGGGGGAGAGAGAGAGATCCGATGGCAGGTGATTCGCGTGAAAAAAATCCCACGCATCGACTTCTTAACGAGATTAGAGTTCGACCGTGGCTCGGTTCGATGATCGAGCAGCGAGGGCAGGAAGAGAAGAAAAAGTCGAAGGGACGAGAGCGGAGTAAAACGCCGGAGGATTTGGTCTGCGCGGTGCGCGACCGAACTCGAGCGAGGTAGGGGTGGGGAGGAGCGGAAGCGAGAGGATAACGACGCTTCGTGGCTCCATTCATCGCGAGGAAGGAGCTCGAAGGATGGAGCTGCCGTGACTCAGCGCCTATCCGCGACTCCAAACTCGCCCCGTGACCGTCCAACGAGACGATGAAACGATATTTCTCTCCGATGCCGACCTCCTCCGCCTCTCTCGTCTTCCGCTCGATTTGAGAAAAACGTCCGTTCGATGACCGATCGGAAGACGTTAATTCGCGCCGAAGAATAAACATTTTCGACCAAGAAAGACGAGTCGTAATTCCTTCGACAATCGACGCGGAGTGTAGGAACGAAGTAAACTGAGAGAGAGAGAGAGAGAGAGAGAGAGAGAGAGAGAGAGAGAGAGAATCGAATGAGAATGCGATGTCGTTTATGTAACTATTTTCGAAGCGCTGTTAGGTGGCTGAGGCTGTGCGAGCGTGTGCATGCGCGAGGACGCGAAAAAGGTCAGTTCCGTCGTGACATTCGATCAGCACGTTTCGACTTAAACTTATTGCTCCATTCTTCCTTTTTTTTCTATCGTCGTATCAAAGAAAACCCAAAGTCTAACGCCGGTCCCTAGAGACCGTGTTAAATCGTAGAGTATGAACGATATATTCGCGCGATGCTTTCGACTCGATTATACCGCTCGATGGAATTCTTGTCTCGTTGGATCACGCAACGACAAGGCGTTCTTCTAAAATCGTATCGCCAGGTTGTACTCCTTCACGCAGAACGTGAGTCTGCGTGGCAAGAGTCACACGAACGGCCACTGCTGGTCGATCGTCGAGGCGGCCTCAAAAAAAACAAGAGAGAGAGAGAGAGAGAAAGAGAGAGAGGAAGGGAGAAGTCTTGTTATTTTATAAGAATAGAAAGAGTTGGCAACGAAATGGGTTATTCCAAGCCGTTGGTTTTCTCGCGGTCGCGTTCTCGCTCGGGCGGCCGAGCTGCCGGCCGGCCGGCTACGTCGCTACGAAACGAAACGCGGGTAGAATATCATTATAAAACGCCAAGTCACGAAACCGGCCATTCCGCCGTCCTATTAAAATATTAAAACACCTCGTCCAGCCCCCGGTGAGTCCTGGCGTGGGGTGTGAAAAAAAATAAATCTACCTTGTCATGCACAGCCCCTCTCCGTGCCCTCTCGTTGTCTACCCGCCGCGCGGTGTTCAGGGACGGGTATGAACGACCCTCGAACACGCTCGATCGATCCGCCGCGAACAATTCCTCCTCGAGGGGGTTCCTTCATTATCCGACCGGAGGAGAATCGAGGGACGCGCCTCGTAAACGCCACGAAAGCCATCCTCCTCCACCTCCTTCTCCTCCGATTTCTCCTCTTTCTCCACGTCCTTGTCCTCTTGGTCGTCGTCGTCGTCGTCTTGGTCGTCTCGATCTTGATCGTTGAACCGCGCGAGATATTCTTTTGGCTCTCGAAACGCGTGGGCGATTGCATCGTCTGTACGTCGATCGTTGACGGAACGGAAGATGCAAGGCCGATCAAAAAAATCTTCTCTTTATCTTTCTCTCTCATTTCGAAGAGAAGGAAGTAAAAGAACAATGGCCGATCGACGTTGTTCCGTCTGGATCGAGTTTGACCGTAGCGTCGTTCGTTCGTAGCCGTCGCCAGTTCTACGCTATTTCGACCTGGCTGGACTTGTCCAGCCGCTCATCAGTCAGAGTCATTACTGGGATAATTAATTACATTTGCCCCCTCGTCTCCTCGATCCTCAACGTCCACGTCTCGTCCCTCC
>JAITYT010002686.1:174912-189591 GCA_025433975.1 Liostenogaster flavolineata | reverse complement strand
CCCCTTACCACCGCGGCGGCGGCGGCGGTGGCGGCGGCGGCGGCGACGGTATCGCTTCCGCCCCTTCGGCCCCGCGGCGTACCGTACGCGGCCGCTTTCCATCGGGCCAATCTCGCCGCCGTATCGGTGCTCAATCACATTTGCGATGCATTTTTTTTCCTTTCCTCTTTTTTCATAAAGCTGGATTATAATTGCATCGCGAGTTCGAGTTGCGGGATAGCCGGGCGAAAAAATGGAACGTTGCGGGGGTATGGGGCGGGTACGGCGCGAACCGACGGAGAGGGTAAGCGGGCGAGGATGCACGGACGATCGGATCGAGCGCCGGTGGAGGCGGCGGGTGCTCCAGTAGTGTGGGCGATCGTCCGCCGACCTCCTCGCCTCCCCCTGCCCTCCCCCGCGCTCGCTGGGATCGGTGGGTGGCGGATGGGTGGCCGATGGGTGGCCGATGGGTGGCCCGCCGCCCGGAGGAGGGTCGGGGTGGACGCAGGAAGGAAAAAAAACCGATGAGATTTCGGGGCAGCTTGATTGGTAGCCGAACGTACACCTACTCGCTATCAACGAATCCAACTATCCGCCGCCTCCATCTCCACCTCCTCCCTCCTCCCTCTTCCTCCCCCTCCTCCTCCGCGTCCTCGCACTCCTCCTGATCCTGATCCTCCGCCTCCCTCGTCTTTTGCATCGTCGCGTCGGAACTCGACGGATATTCCGACTATCGAGAGAGGGCCATCCTTTCTATCTCTTCCATAAACGAAATCTCGTTAACCCATTGGAACGCGCGTGTCCACGTCGTGCTGGTTGTTGTCGATCGCTGCCGAGGAACCGAAAATGACGAGAAAGCGTCCTGCTGTCCTGATCCGAACTCTCCATTCGGGAACGCTGCGGCGCATCTAGATTGAGATTCGAACGATCGTCGAGGCGATTCGTGTTCGCCTCGAAAGTCAACTTGACGTTTCTCGTTTCTCGTTCCTCCCTCGTTCGCCTGGTCACGATTCTAAGTCGTTTCGATGAGAAACGGAGCCAAACCGTAACTTGGAAACTTTGGAAAATATGGAAACGTAGAGAATCATCGATATCGCGTTTCGCGACAATGCCCACTCTCGTAACTATCCTCGACTTTTCGTTAGAAACGTTCGGTCTACGCTTGGCCACGGGAGAACGCGAACGAACGAACGAACGAACGAGAAGATCATCGCGGCGATGATCGTCGGGTGGAGTGGCAGACACTCGCGGGCATTTTATCTCCGGCAGAGTGAGGACGACGTCCCTTCGACGTGCAGCCCGTCGATAAATAGCGAATGCGATAAAATGCCGCGAATCTAAAATACGCCCAGGTTTTACAGCGGGACCAAAGGACAAAGCCGCTCTCGTTGTTTCGACAATACCGCTCGTCGAAAGGGGGGGTGGCGTGCGCGAGAAAGCGCCACCAACGGATGGAGAAAGAGAGAGAGAGAGGAGGATAGAAAGAGTGACACGGCCAAAGAGCACGAACGATAGAGAAAGAGACAAGGGGGTAAAACGAAAGCCGAGTAAGAGAGAGAGAGAGAGAACGAAAAGTGTAAAGAGAGGACAGCATTGGGAGATAGAGATAGAGGAGAAGGACGAGGAAAAAGAGGAGGATGAGACGGTGGACGAGGACAGGAGGACGCGGAGGAGGCGAGGCGAGACGAGGTCTGATTCTTCGGCCGACACACGTTTGCCCGCGCGTCCACGCACGAGCATCGCGCGCGCGCGCGCCGGCATGCGTCGCTGCTTTAAAAATGGGGGATTTTTTCACATTTATCAGTGCACGCTCAGATCTGGCTTCCGTATCAATGTCCGAACACACGTGAACACCCAGACAATCGCGCGTTTCACACGAATACATTGTCCTGATCGGATTGTATGGATTTTTTTCCGGGACACACGCGGCCCGCCGCCCCCTCTCGCCCTAGTCCTGCTCGGCCCTCTCTCGCGCACCCCTTCGTACCCATCCTTCCTTCTCTCTTTCTCTCTCTCTCTCTCTCTCCGTCACTACCAGCCTCCTTCTCTCTTTCGCGACTCTCTCGCTCTCTTTTTCACCCAACATCGACGGCGATCCTCCTCCTGTTGTCGGTACGCGCGCCTCGACGTCCCCCCGGCGCAATACCACCCCCTCCGCCCACCGCCCTTCAACCCCTCGCCTTCCAGCATCGGCTATCCCGCCACCCACGCGACAACCGTAATTTTAAGCTGAAAGGACCGATTTTTGTGCATCTCGACGCTGTTTGCTGCTTCGTCGGCTTTCCCCCCTCTCCTCTTCGTCGTCGTTTTCCTCCTCCTCCTCCTCCTCCTCCTCATCCGCAGTCATCTCTCTCTATCCCGATTCCACCCACCGACCTCCTCCTCCATCCGCGATTCTACCCAGTCTCCGCTGCCGCGCTACCACTTCCCTCCCCCTTCGATCCCCTGCCCGTCGGCCTGAATGCAGCCCCTGCGCTTCTTCTCGCTCTCTTTCTCTGTCTCTCTCTCTCTGGCTGCAGCCTTTTTTTTCCTGCCGCGGATAGCGGAGCGTCGATATCCGAAAAAATGGATCCCAATGTTTACGCGTCCTCCGTTCTTTTCGTGCGTTCTCTCGACGCACCACCAACACGACCAACCAAACGCGCCATGAATAATGACCGACGCGTTTCGCAGTCGTGCCAGCTAGCTAGCCAACCAGCCAGCCAGGCTACCAGTTAACCAGTCAGCTAGCCAACGTGCTAGCTAGTAAGGGTCTCCTGTAATCTTCTAAAGATTTCTCTCGATTCTGGAGCCAATCGATGTTCGTAGTTTCGACGTCGCTAAACCGTCCGCAGCCTATTGGTCGCGCTGAGAAATCGTCGTCCCCCGCGTCGTAATTATTATCGTCCTATCGAGCGCGATATACCGAGCATTTTTTCCATATTTCAAGCGATGAATTCCGCGTTGTTCCGCGAAAACGGAAGGGCGATCCACGATCGAAACGGGAATGAGACGCGCCGGAAGAACGGGCATTCGGTAGTGTAAAAAGAGGGACCGAGAGTGAAAGAGAGACAATGAGAGGGATAGAGAGAGAGAGAGAGAGAGAGAGAGCGAAAGGGACGACCAAGGTCTCGCACGAATCAAAAAGCCGACGATGAATGGAAGACGATCGGTCGTGTCTGCTCGCACGGTCGGATAAATAAATAGGGATCCGCCATTATCTGGAGGACCAGCCCTCGGTGAGCGTACCACCATCGCCACTACCACCACCACCACCAACGAACGGGTCAATGGAATTCATAACGTTTGCGCGGATAAAAAAGCTGGCTGGTCCGTACAGGAGGGTGGGGCCACATCGGAACATTACTCATGCCTCGGCGTTCGCGCAATTTTTAGCTCTGAAATAAATCATCATTATTGCGGCCGGGGGGATGCGCATTATGGGGGCCACGGGGGTAGATTATCGTAGGTGGATACCAACACGAACACCCGCGTCACCGCCAACGCCGCCGCCTCCTACCTTACCCATCCCTGCAACGCTGTGAAACGAGTGCCGTAGAAACGACCAACGATCAGCGCTCGACAAAGTGAACGGTACCTAGCAAGGTCCTACGAAATACTTTAGATGCCGAATCGAAGGTGCTTTCGACTCGTTTCGACGCTTACGATCTTCTGCGTCTCCGTGGTTTCAAACTTAACTCTGAAGGAAACACCGGGGTTAACAGCAAAAGTAGCTTCGCTGAGGAGCAAGAGTTAGGCCATGTTCGCGTCAAAATCCAGAAATCGAATTACGCGTTGCGATCGAGCTCGATGATCCCGATGGGAAGCAAAGCGCGTTAGGGTAGCGACGAAGGTTCGGCAAAACTCGTCTGATCGAAGTTGTATCGGTGATCCGCCGAAGAATCGATAGAAGGAGAGACTGAGCGACAGAGAGGCAGAAAGGTAGGTGGAAAAGACGGCGATCTAGCCGATGGATCTCCCTTTTCATTCCCGTCCGCGAAAGTTCTCTAGGCGAGAAAGCTATCGTTAAGAATTAGACAGGTAATTGATTACGGCCGGACATGATGTAGCGATGCCACGACGATATTATCGATGCATATATTTGGGCGCGGGTCGGACACACCGTGCGGGGTGCGAGCGTTGAGTTGATGTTTGCCAGCTGATTGATGATGTAACATCATCCCGGTGTAACCCTCCCACCGATTTTCTGCCCCCGTACCGTGCTTCTCCTCCTCCTCTCTCTCTCTCTCTCTCGCTCCTATGCTCACGGTCACGCGCGCGCGCTATCCGTCTCTCACCCATTCTCACCTCTATCTCTCTGTCTCTTTCTCTCTCTTGTTACTCTCCCTGTCGGACTACCATTCTTTCGTCTGGACGCGTCACAGTCGACACCGAACACCGCAGCTACCGCGTCGGTTCGAATGCATTTCTATTTCGACGTTATTAACGTCAAATCTATCCGTCCGGTGCTTCGCTATGACGATTCCGTGGGCACGCGGAGAACGATGAAATATCGAACATTAATCGCGGGATACTACGAAATCATCGAGGTATCGTTAAAGAAACGGCAAAGGTGCGCGGAGGAAAAGCTCTGCCTGGCCGAGAGACGAGACGCACTCGAGATGAATTATATATTGGGTTGTCCGGAAAGTTCGTGCCGATTTTCGGTAGACTTTGTCGCAGAAAAACCTGAGACGTTCTGGAAGGACGGAATTTACAAGTTGCACGAAAGATGGAGGAAGTTTGTGGAACAGAATGGCACCTATATAATTTAATAAACGTATTCCAAATTTAAACGAGCTGCGTTTCAATCTCTTCAAAATCGGCACGAACTTTCCGGAAAAGCCGATAGTTTTGTAAGCTAATAACGAGGAAGAAAATGGCGACGACCACACGAGAACGGCGCTATCGATAAATCGCTCCTCCGTAAGATCCGATCTAACGACAGACGGGCTTTCCGCTGAACGACGATCCCCTTCTGTGGTAATTCGCATTTAATGAATTTTCGAAGAATCCTCGTCGGATACTTCGATATAGATGCCATAGAGAGACGCTCTTATCCGCTGGTCGCGATCGAATGCAAGATACTTTAGACGGTAATCGCTGCTGTCGTCTGTTTCTCTCTTCGGTCGATTTTAACGATCTCCAGCTACGTCATTTTTACAAGAGATCCGCTCGACTGTCGACTAAGTATCGATCGTCTTTACGATCTTACGAATTAACGAAACCTCGACATTCGAATTCGTTCAGCAGCCGTGCGACGAATCGAAAGCCGAGGAGTCTCTAGATAAGTATCGAGAGTATCGTAAAGGAGAAACGGAGCGATACTTGACTCGACGATCCAAGATATCGCGATTTAACCCGTTCGTTACTAAAAGCGACTGGAATCGCTCGACGTGAAAGAGTTCGCGAATGCTTCGTGCGACCGTACTGCCAAACAATAAATATTAGGTTGTCATATATTCTGCATACGTAGAGCCACGAGTGTACGAGTAACCACGTAGAGCATCTCGCAGTATCGTAAAACGAAACGATCGACACCGAGCAGGACAGACAAATGAAAAAACTTCCCGATGACTCGATTACGAAACTATAAAAGGAAACTATAAAAAAGAAACTTAAAAATCGAAAGGAGGATAGCGTGAACGGTAAATCGCGTAATTATCCACGTGGAAGAAATTTTCCCTGAGAAAATTAAATTGCATTTTTTCGACTTTTTCCTTCACGATCGATATCGATAAAATCGCAACATCAGCTTTACACTTTTCTTGCGCTCGCAAGACGGATTCACGTCATAGACCTATTTAACATTTACAGGAACTAAAAGTATCACCGAACAAATCCTCCGTTTTCCGGGCTACGTACCGTTCGTAAATTAGGACCATCCGTTCCATTCGCTCCCAAGCATCGAACTTTTACGATGGCGAGGCGACGTCGCGTACACGCTCGACGGCTCGATCGTGACAATTTCGTCGCTAGAAGGAGTTATATTCTAAATTGAGACGCAAACTCGGCGTCAAGGCAGAGCGAAAAGTGGGTTAAGGATGGCGAGCTCATTAGCGGACGTTAAGCGGATGCACGGGGCGCAAACACAACGACGACAACGACGACTATCACTGTCACTACTTCCACCACCACTATCTCGACTACTACAATCGCTAGCAGTCGTGTGCCACTATTACTACCACTAGCAGCGGCAAACTTCGGCGCTGGCAATCATCGGTAATTGTGACGATCGATCTTGATCGAAATGCTCATTTCCCGTTTGCAGCGGCGTCATGGAGGGAGGAGACGAGGTTGGTAGGTTGGTAGGTAGGTAGGTAGGTAGGTAGATGGAAGTCGAAGGGGAGCGAGGAGGGGAGCGAAGGCTGCCTAGCCGACGCATCATTAACGTGATTAATGTTGAAATAAATCAGGAGCTTCGAAACGGTAGTCGATAAATCCAATAATTACGGGATAATCATAAGTAAACGGGGTAACGTCGATCGCTTTGGCGTATCAATGGTAAGGATCGACTATCCGCGCGGTTTTCGCGCGTTAATTGCGTTCCATCGATGCACCGATTTCGCAATCCTCGCGTCTACGAAGGGAGAGTGAGAAATCTCGCGGCTCGCTCGAAAGAGTTTCGATCTTTCTTTCGTCGTTCCTCGAAGACTCGAAAGATTATCGAGATCGTTAAAACGCTCTAGACGCACTATCGCGGACGATCGATTCGAATCACGAGTCTCGAGACGTGCATTCGCTTTTCGCGTCCTTAACCTTTCGAGTGCCATGCAGAATTGCCTAATTTCGCGCGAGAATTGCCAGGCTACTTTAATGTCTATTTATTTATATTTATTTATATATACTTGTATGTATTTACAGCTTTCGAAAAAAGAGTCGCTCGCAGCGACGTTGGGAATCGTCGAATCGTTGCTCGACTCGAGGAATCGTAACTTCCGAAGAAGAAACGAAGACGATTCGCAAACGAAATGAAAGAAAATTTCGAATATATCGAGCGATATTACGTCGCGTCGAAGCGCTCTCGTTCGATAAAAGCTTCGTTTTCCCAACGATTTTCTCGTCGAGTAAAACGAGAAGCAGCGCAGCGCGGCGAAAGAGAGGAAAGAAAAAGGAAAGGACGGAACCGGCGTCGAAACCAGTTGCTTTCCACGGTCGCGCGAGCGTCGTTGATGGTCTCTACGCGCGCGCATACTCCAACGAGCCTCGGTGGCCTCGAGAAAGGGTACTTTCGACGTATCGATGATCTCGTCGACTCTTATCGCGGCGTGGCTGCGCCCGTGCATCCGATGCCCCGCAGAATTTCAATATCGCGGCGTATCAATTTTTTTCGCCAACTATCGACAATCCTCGCGTGTACCATTGCCGTCGTCCTCGTCCTCGTCCTCGTCATCATCGACGCTCCCTTCGATTCGGACATTCGGTTAAAGGTTTTAAAAGAATCGTTTAATACGAACCGATCTAACGGCCGTACCACCGGCAAAGGGGAACAAAGCGAGAGCGAGACGGAAGATCGAGTGTGTGAGAGAGAGAGAGGTAGGAGGAAAACGACAGAGAGGAAAAAGAGGCGGACAAAAAAAAAGGCGTAGCCGAACAGTGACCGTCCGCCACGAACTGACGACGGACAAAGGGACCAGCGTTTCCTCTTCGTGGTATCAGTCACGTCCAGGCATCGCCGAGCGTCACGACGAAGCCGTCGTCGTTCGACTTCCCCGAGTTTTAATTATAAACGAATTATAGGGGCCGATTTGGCGTATTTATTGCGCCGCGAGGCCAACCGAGCCGAGACGAAACGCGGAGGATGCGAGTTTCGCGGCGCCATTCATTAACTTCGCGTTGTCGAGCTCGAATCGAACGATCGATCGATCGATCGATCCTTTTATCGATCCTCGTTGCCGCTGCTGGACAGCGCTTCTGGAAACGAACATGAAAAAAAGTGAGGCTCGGTGACGCGATCGCGCTCGAACCAACGTCGTCAAAGCGGATCTCAGATACCTTTGTTCGAAAAGCCACTCTCATCCGCCACGATTTCACGGAACGTCCGATAAAACAGTACGAAGGAAAATAATTGCGAGATTCATTTCTACATCGGAAGAAACTCTCTTCGTATCTCGAAGCGTCCATTTCAATCGAAGGAAAATCGATGTTTAATCGTGTCTCGCAATCTCGTTCGTAACCATCGAAAGTTTCCTTCCGATGCCGCCGTACGACCTACTTGCGTCCCTCCGACGAGTCATCGGCCTAGCCGAAGTCTAGGAAACGAGAAAAGAGCGCGATATAATACAATAGTTCGGAAACGTTCGAAGCACCGAACAAAACGAAAGTAACGACGAAAAGAAATCCGACGCCTGATTTTATGCGTCTCCATTACGAACGCGCGATGGAGAAAAATCGAGCGAAAAATGCCAACGATACCTTAGGATATCCCACCGTCCAAAATCTAAGCGAAAATCGCGGAGACGTCCTTTCGCTTCCGAAGAACGCCTACATCGAGGCGAGTGCGCGCACTCGTGTAACCTCGTACTCTAATTTCATCCTACGGATAATTAATCGTCGACCGGGACGGTCGTCCGTCCGTCCGTCCGTTCGTCCGTTGGTTAGTCGATCGACGCGGAGCGTCGTGGCACGGAAATGCCATAGAGGAGGTCCGTTCGACCGTCGTTATCGTCTTTTCGTCGATCGTGGAACACGTAGTCGATCCATCCATCGACGCATCGACCAACCGACCCATCCGTTTATCCATCGATCTATTATTCATCGCAGGAAGGTAGTGGAACACCGAGAGATATCGACGGAGATGGAAGGCGTCGGATCGCACCGATCCACTTTCAGATCGAAGCGCCGTCGCAGTGTCGTGCTCGTCAGGTCGGGAGGGTGTTGCGTCCGAAGACACGAGAGTGCGTAACGGAGCAGCCAGCTAGCCAGCCAGCTAGCCAGTCAGCCGACCGGGTAGCCGGGCGGCCGAACAAGCTGGCGAGTTCAGCACGATTCCGTCGTGGATGATCGTAGGAGAAACCGTGTCGACGGATAACGCTTTAACACGCTTCGCGTACAATCGAGCCTCAGCCTCGCCCTCCTCCCCGCGTCAACCCGACCATCATGGATACATAATAAGCGTGGCGTGTTGCGTGGAGGCCGTCGTTACTCCTCGGTGCTGTCGTCGGAGCCATCGTCGGAAGCATCGTCCTCCTCGGCGTAGTCGTCGTTGTCTGAGTCCGCGAAGGGCTAATGAAGCTCGGGCTAGTTAGGCGCGATGTTAATTAAATGATATGATCATTAGTCATTATAACGTCATTGTGTTGCCGCCCGTTTACCCCCGTTGGTTCTACCTACTCTACGCTTCTCTCTCTCTCTCTTTCTCTCTCTCTCTCTCTCTCTCTCTCTCTCTGTGTCCCTCTGTTCCTCTGACTACGATGCCACGTAATGGTTTCGCAAGCTCTACGCTCTTGTCGTTCGAGACGACCCTATTTTTGACGGTTTGGACCTAATCGAGTTCCACGATCTTCTAGACCTCAGTTCTTCGTTGGTTCCACCTTATTCCTTTTTTACGGTAAACCTTCTCCGTTTGTTCGATCCGCTTGAGTACTAGCTTGCTTTTCTTGAATTCTTGCTTAGTCAGGCTGACGAATTCTCGTCTTCGGGATTTATTTAGACTGGTAAAGGCTGACGTCCGTTTCGAGGATATTCAGCGGTCGGTTTTTCGTACCGATTCTCGCAAGTTCGACCCTCGCGTAATCTTGTTATCTCGATCGACTGCGAGATTGTCGAGAGTGGACAAGGACGTTTACCAGACGCTCTTGCCACGCCCGTTCGCTCTTGCTCTTCCTGTGTACCATTGTGCTCGCGTTTACGCGCACGCATGGACCCGTGTTCCAACGAACTGTGCGTTATCGGGGCTCTCACGGAGTGGATCGTTGAGATTCTTGCTTTTATCAGTGCGTCTGCTTTCAAGGGCAAGGGCAAAAGGCGAAGTAAATTTACTACTGTTGACACGATTAATTCGGGGATGATTTTGAGCGTCTTCTCGATGGATCGTTCGATCAACGAGACTCGGCAGATTTCATCGAGTCTAGAGAAAAAAAAAAACGGAATATTTTCAGAAACTAACGAGTCAAACGTTTTCACCTCCGAGAACGAATCGTGTTTATAAATTCCGATTTATCGAGTCTATTTCGAAACAGTCTCGACGTCTCCCGTTCTTATCAAGGTTTCAGCTTGACGAGGGGCTAAGCGGGAATTAACCCTTATCGGACACTAGCTTTTTATACGTGATTCTCACTAGGTTGTAGCTGGTTTCGGTAAATATGCGAAAAATTTTCAGTACTATAAGAATTACACTTTTGTTAGAAATTATTTATTTTCCGATAAAGTATCACAAATATATGAGTTTCAAATAATTATCTACAAGTTTTATAATTAGTTATAAGAGAGCGAATTTCGACTGTTTCCGTCTTGTCACCTCTCACGTGACGTACGACCACTGCGACGAAGTACAGTTGTCACGACCGATAAGGGTTAACATCGTGAAGCGAACTCCACGCGAATCGAAGCAAAATCGACCTAGCGTGGAAGTGAAAGAAATCGAGTGGCTCTCTAGGAATAGTCCGATGCCCTTCGGTTTTAATCGCGACCACCGACAAAATGCTAATTGCAACGTAGTTTCAAGGCGGTTAAAAACGCACGTGGTATCGCGCGAACAGTACGCACCGTCACGTCGCGTTTCGCGTTAATGACCACAATTAGGTGTTTTAATTAGCGCTTACTCGCAGTCGCAGCTGCCGCTTGCCAAATTAGGGCTGCTACGAAACAATAACTGCCGATTGAAGAACCTAATTAGCGAAGTATCGCCTATAGTGCGCGTCGTGGCGGGAATCACGGGCGTGACGCAGCATCGTTCCAGCACGACACGGCCAAGCCGCGGTAATAAATTAATAATTGCCGATGATCTTGGTTAGATACGCGATCTGCTCGAGGTAACGAGTACCCACGGAAGAATAACTCCCGTAATTGAATGGAAGCGAGAAGACGCGCGGCGATCGCCCTCTCAATAAAAGCTTTGCATATCGGCCGTTGATGTTATTCGAAAAGACGAGAAAACGAAAAGGGAGAGAGATGGAAGTAATCTCGGTACTTCCATGTGGAAACGGCCGCTTTTCGTTATCGCCACGAGAGAAAGGGAGATGCAATGGACGAGAAGCGCAACGATTTTTCTCTCATTGCGATCGAAGCATCCGCATTTTTAGTCTCTCTACAGATTTACAGAAAGAGACGCAAGAATAAACGAATCGTAGACGTATTCGGTTAACCGTGGCGAACACTGGGTGACGCACGCGGTCGAGCGTATTTTTGTTGAATTTCTTCAAGCTGCGTACGGGTGAGCTTTATGCTCGCTTATTTTTTTCTCTCCAACTATCTCGCGAAAGATCGTAACGAGAGAAGTATACGTTTCATAAATTTTCATATTTATGTAAGATCGTAAGATATTTTTACCGTTCTTAAATTTAAAAAAATATTAGGTCTACCGGAAAGCTCCGACGAGTAAATTCGTCTCGAGTTTGAAATTGACTCCTTCGAACATTGCATTTCTAGGTATGTACTCGACATATACGTGAAGAGGTGGTTCATATAATAAATCTATCGAAAATATATTAGTTTCTTTTAATTCAAAATAGACAAAACTTTCCGGTAGATCTAACAATTGAATAGGAAGGAGCGAAGCTCTTCGAATAGAAAAATTCAAGTCTCCTCTTTCTCTCTCTGCCTCTCTTCGTCTCTAGTATTCTCGATAGCCAGCCACTACTTCCTACTCAAACGACAAGATAGGAAACGCTCGTGACCGTGAAAAAGGTGGATCGTTTTAACGATTTTCGCGATCTCTCAGGCACCGTATCGTCACATCGGCGGACAGAACGAGCGCGACGGACTTCGGATAATCCTCGGTTCGCGCTTGTTCTTTTAGTAATACGTCCGTTCGACGCTAGGCCATCGTCGTCGCCGTAGACGTAGTCATACTCGTCGTTGTCTGTAATTTAATATACGCACGAAATGGAGACAGTAATGACTCGTATGGTTTCGGGCTTAAAATTAAATGCGACTATCCGAGTTAGTAAAATTCCTAATTCGTCGCGGGTACGTATATCCCGGGCTTGCCGAATGTCCCGACGCCCAAGCACGTACATTTTTCGTGTGATCTTCCGGGGCTTCGTCTCCTCCGCAGCCAGTCAAACGAGCGTGTGGGAAGGTGCAACTGGACGCGTTCCAAATTAAATTCGACCGGGGAAATGAAAAAGAAGAAACGGCCCGTGCTGCTACGGGATCTCTGTTTCTTCCTCTTCTCCGTCTCTCCATCTCCCCTCCCCCTCTCCTTTCCATCGTATCGCCCTCTTTCTCGAACCTCGTCGTACTCGCGTCCATCTCTTTCTTCCTTCTACCTTCTTCTTTTCCAACGACCGATGACGATGGGAAGGCGACGGATTCTTAAATAAATCCCATTCGCCCGCATGTGAGCGCCAACAAGGACGACATCGACGGCAACGAGGATCGCGATCTCGATGCGGGTTGCACGAGGAAGAATTTTCTTCCAGCCTACCGCGAGTTGGAAGAAGGAGCGTCTGGTCGAGTCGCGATAAGCGAACGTCGGAGGTTCGATCGTTGAACCTAAGCGGCAGCCTGTCGCGCCGTTTCTTCCCACTGTCGTTAAAGGCGCACGCTTTCGTTTCACGACGTTTTCTCGCACGAATTTTTCTCGAAATTCTAAATTGCAAAATAACGTCACGAGCGACGTATCGCGCGATTGCCGCGTTTTATCATCATCGCGACGTGATTCGATAACGACGATAATCGACGTCGACGTCGACGACGTTCTCTCTCCCTCTCTCTCTCTCTCTCTCTCTCTCTCTCCGATCGCTCGATTTCGACAGGAGACTTCCGCGGTGTCGAATATTTTTTCGGCAAATACGAGGGTCTCGTAACGCGTCCTGCCACGACGCTGTGACGGTCTCCATCACGAAGGACGAGTCCGTTTTATATTTTTACTTCCGATCTCACCCCCTCTTCGCGTTCCCCTTTATTTTTATTTTTACGTTAGACGAGGACGAACAACGCGCGAACCTATTTCATGGAATCACACACACACACACACACACTGTGCGAGAGAGAGAGAACGAAAGGGAAAGGACCCAACGAGGGTGGGTGGCTGAACGTACGCGTACCATTTAATTAATGTCGCTTATTAGCATATAAACTCGCGAGCGCGTCCAGATGATGTAACTCGACTCTGCAGCGAGCAGACTCGTCCTCGTCCTCGTCGTCGTCGTCGTCGTCGTCGTAACGACCGTGGAATCGGTCGTTCGTAAGCGGTCGTAGACTCGGCAGAGTCGCAGATAGGAGTGGCTGCTCGTGGCCACAGAGATGCGAAATGTCGTAGGGAGCACTCGAGGTAGTGGGCATTACGAAGCCCCTGGAGCACTGTGCCCGGCAGTCGCTAGTTACATTGTCTAAGGTTTCAATAACCTAATGAACCCCAACGCGCCGACCAAACCGGACCGAACTCCGTTACGTCGGTGAAGCTACCGACCCAGGGACTCGGTTAATTAAATACAAATTAGACGCAAGAAGCGAAACGACGTTCGCGTCGTCGACGGTAACGACGACAATGACGATCACGACGATGGAAGAAAGACAGAAATTTTAGAGAAGAATTCCAATCGAGTCGATCAATTTTAAAGCATCGTGATAAATTCATCGTTGAAAGATCGTACTTTTTTGACCTCGATAGAATCGACTCTGTCCTAGGTTTAATTTAGCGATCGTCGAAGCGAACTCTGACACTCTTTGCATCGCTCGATCGATTCGACCGAAGGATCGGAATTGTGTCGTCTTCGAGAAATCGAGTCCATTCGAATCGCCGTTTACTCGGTGCTTCTACGAAACGAACCCGATAAGGCGTTGCTTTTTTCGTCGTCTTCCTGCCCCGCGTTGCCGCTCTCTCGTGCCGACGGATGACGAGGATCGTTCGCGAACACGTAAGGAACGGATCGTTAGTAGAACGATTAAATTAAAATATTTGATTGCCAAAAGGGTCGCGCGTTGGTTTGGCAAAGCGCGCGAGATGGTCACTCTTTCGCCCTCCTCGCGCTTCTTCGATGGCTCCCTCGCCTCTTTTTTCTTTCTCTCACCCTTTCTCTCTCTCTCTTCTTCTTCTTCTTCTTCTCTCTCGTCGTCGCCATTCCTTCTATCTTCGTTGCGCTAGCGACTCGGCCAAATTTGAAATGCTAAACAGCAAATACACCTAATGAACACGTATGCTCGCCCGTGTCCGTAGCTATGTTTGTACCAACGGCGACATTACTGACGGCGTATTTGCGTTGGCAAGGCCCCCGCGGATAATAGATTCATCCTTCACGCTTCTTAATTAGGAGTTAAGTTTTATTGGCCTTTAGCAGCGCGCGGCACGGTAACGCGCACGAACCCGCGATCGGGCGATCAGCCCGCTTTGCCGTCGCAAGGAGCGTTGCCCATCTTCTCTCTCTCTTTATTTTTCTCTCTTTCTAAGCATTTCGTGGGTCTTTAGCACCGAAGCGAATATTATCTTCTACTTATGTCTCTCTCTAACGCAGCATTTTCGTTGGATCTTTTTTTCTCTTCGAATTATTTCCACTTTTTCACTCCTCTGCTCGCTTCAGTAACGCGTAAGAATCCGCAATCGGACGATCAGCCCGC
>JAITYT010002686.1:145206-159161 GCA_025433975.1 Liostenogaster flavolineata | reverse complement strand
TTTTATACAGAGCAACACAAAAGTGTTCATCTTCACTAATCCAAAACCACTTGTCTTACATATATATTTGGATGGACGCCACAAAATTATTATCGTTGAGCCCGAAGTGCCTACGGCACTGTTCGCAACTGTGAAGCGGAGGAACGAAGAAACCTTCGTTGTATGAACGCGCGACGGTGGACGAAGAAACGGGAAAAGTCGAGATACGGCGTTTGGCGCGCGAACGCGGACGCACGTGTTTCTCGCGGGCCGAGAAAAGGAGCAAAACGTATAAATAGCGCTCTCTCGTCGTACCTTTCCCTTTCGTACGATATTCATCAACGCAATTATCCAGATACGCGGCGCAGGGCCGCGCCGGTTAAACAGAATCAACGGCTGCTGCTACGAGGAACGGTAAAGTGCGCGCGCTTCTGCGATCGTCCGAGGCGCGAATTAAGCGCGCAGATCTCGCGAGGAAGACGAGGGATAAATGGAGAGCCGCGATTATTTTTCAACTTCTCGTAGCGCTCGAACACTCGGACTACTGCGAACGACGCCGAGCAACGTCGTCACTCTCCTAATCGGTATCAATCGCAATTCGAATCGAACTGAGGCCGTCGATGACTCGAAAGGCACGAACGTTCGTAAGTGTAGGTGAGCGCGAGTACGCGTATCCGCGTATTTATAGAAATCTCTACTCGCGTGTTTACGTACTCGTGCGTGTATACATATTTAATAGGCTGGCGCACACGGAGAAACGTATATAATATGTACGCAAGGCGCGTTTGCACGCACACCAAGGTCCACGGTACCGTCGCGTCGTCCACGCGATATTCGCAAATTTATGGCAATTCCGTCAATTAAGTCGAGTGAAGCGGAGTCATAACATAAATATGTAAACGGTCACGACGAGCTCCCTTGCAGCAGCCATATAAGCTGCGCTTGTCCATCAATGTCTCCGCGAAAGAGGTCCAACATGCTCGTAAATGCATACCCAACGAAACGCGACGGTCAGTGGCTATCATACACGGCACGTGCGTACTGGCGCGTGTTCGCGTGCGCGTAGACGCGCATCTCGCGATTTCGCAACCGCATAAACTTACCTATTTTTACGCTTTATCGGTCGGCGACGGCGCGCGTACGCGCTTGCATACGTAAGCGAGAGAAATACTCGCGTCTCGAGCTCGTAAGTCTCTCGAGGCTGATAGATATCCATCTCCAGTCGACCTTCCAGCTTCTTAACGTTTAGCTCGAGTTGACTCTCGCGAACTCGCGCCGTTTGCTCGCGAAATTCGGTCGACGCGAGTCGCCAGTGGAATTATTTTCTTACGGCGTCTTCGGTGAATCGAAGTACGTCGTTATCGCGTGGGTTCGCCTCGATCCAGCGCGGTGAACGTCGTCGTAACGCGGTTCCGCCTTCCTCGTCGTTTCTTCGTTTTTGGAATCGACGATGCGATACGCGTCGTATTGCGAATCGATGCACGCCGTACGTACGTACGATGTTGCCCCTGCATTTCAACGACGTTCGACTTCTTATTTATTCATCGTTTATGCTACGTCGAGCGAACCACCGACCACTTTAATGACTCCAAACGTTTCTCTCGTGCGCGCGCGTTACGCGTACGTTTAAATACGTGGCACATCGTTACACCGTCAAAGTCAGAAAATAACTTTCTCGCGGTGGCATAATCACCTTCCTTCCTCCTCCTCTTCCTTCTTCTTCTTCTTCTTCTAGTACTTTTGCATTATTTCACCGATGTCAGCTGCCTCTACGAACGAGACGCGATCGATCGATCGAAGTACGCGAGCGTCGACTGAATTATTCTCGAACGCGTCGTGGCATTCGAAGGCAAATCCTTACTCGAAGGACGATCGAGGGATAAGAACCCCTTTCGTTCTTTTTTAAACGAATAGTCTTTCCGATTTAAACTTCCCGAGCGATTTCTTAATTCGCCCGGGCGTTCTTCTCTCGTGACGCGACCCTTCCACCGACCCTGGGCGCTTCTTCATCGTCGTTGTCGTGTTCGTCATCGTCGTCTCTTAATTTCGCAAAACCCTCGCCTACGATCTTGCTCGGATCTTTACACCCCCCCCCCTCCTCCCTCCTCCCGCCACCGCCGTCGCGTCCTTTCCCTCTGGGCGAATGTAATTAATGTTTAGCATCTACATTATTTGTTTAGTTTCATTTCATTATCTTCGAAGGCGTCGACTACGACGATTTTATGCAAATAGAAACGAGAGACAAAGTTTCGCGCGCCCTTCTCGCTCGAGACTGCGACGACGACGGCTTCTTCTTCTTCTTCTTCTTCTTCTTCTTCCTTGTCTCGTCTTTCCTCTTTCATCTCTTATACCGCCAACGCCTACTCCCACCCCGTTCATCACCCTTACCCAGCAACTTTGGACTCGCTTTAGCCCCGGGAACACGACTCCGATCGTTATTATTATTACTGTCATTACTACGATTACAATCGCGAGGACGATTGCCATTATTATTTCGCCGGTTGATTCGGCTACCGCGCGAATAATAAATACCATTCATAATTCATTCGGCTTCTTTGCCTCTCGTTAATTCCACGGGAACGACGTATCTCATTACGACGGCGAGATGCAGTTCGACTCGGCGCGTTGAAAGCGACGAATCCGGGACGATCGGCGTCATCCTGTCGCGATACGCTCCCAACTGCTCGTCGATAATTGAAATCGTCATCCGCGCTGCAGTGGGAATATGGTGTTGGAAGAAACGTGGAAAACAGGGCGCGGAACTCACGAAGAACCGTTCTGAGAGTCCGAGGGAGCGACGGGAGCGGTTCGACGCGTTTACCTGGACGAGGTACGATTGTTCGGTGCTTTGCCTTCTTCGTTGACGAAATTAGTTCTTAATAATTAATAAATTAATAATAATAATAATAACGATAAATATAAGCAAATAATTAAGTGCGTTAAAAATGAGGGTGTTTCGATAAAAGGTTTAGTACGATATGAGATCCAGATTTTAATAAATTGCCGATCTGGTGTAATAATGTAAATGGCAAAAAGCGCTCCAACAAGTGCATTTCTAAAAGTTGTATTATTCGGTTAAAATCTAAAAAACAGATTTGCATACATCGTAGAATCGTTAATACATCGAGGACGGCACTCCGATCGCTTAACGCGCTTTCGAAATTTCCACATACATTTATTTCGTCATTAACGTTGTCGTTTGTCATAAGAATATGCAAAGCTTCGTTGTCTCGGTAACATAAAAAGAAAATTTATTTATTTTTCGTTTCTCGAGACGTCCATGTGCGCACGCGAGAAAACAATAAAACGAGATATCTCGTCACCCGTCCTCGATGTGCCAACGAGACAGCTTCGATATAATTTTTGTAATTTGTCAACCATCGCGGTATACCGAGTACAATTCATCCGTTCCGACTTACCATTCGCCTCGTTCCTTTATCGAAACGAGAGATTCAGAATCGCGTAATTTCTTTGCACCTTCGCTGCACGAATGCAGGCTGTTCCGATACCGCAACGTCGTTCGCGGATGGAAGAAAGGTATCGAAAAGATGCGACGATATCGATGAAACTCGCGTAGATCGAACACCTATCCTATTATATTCGCAACGATAAATTATTCCGGTGGATATCGTTTGGAGTGCGCGGCGTCACTCGACAACGCCCCTCGTGTTGTTATCTCCTTATCGATATTCCCGTTATTCCGCGTAGGTAACTTCGTTTCGATGCGTTTCCGGTGTGTACGATCGCCCGCGGACGGACCGACGGACGAGATCGAGCGCACTCGATCAACGCAACGCGCGCATCTCGACGCGAGGGCGTTTACCGAGGGCGACGCGTATCGCAAATGTAATGACGAATGTCATTAATCCTTCGACGATGACGTAAATTTATTTCGATCGGCGCTCGCGTCTCTTCCGCGAAACTTAGCTGAATATTTTGTTACCACGAGAATCCTCGTGGCGGTGCTGCGAACGTCGTGTACGCGAGGAAGAAAAAAATAGAAGAAGAAGGACGAAGCGTCCTAGGCTCCGAAAAATGAGCGCGAGCACGAGGTAAAACTTTTTAAACGGAGGAGAGATCCGAACGTCGAAGGGAAATTTATTCAAGTTTAGTGACGAAAAAAGATATAATCGTTAGGACGGTTTTAATAATTTCGAAATATCGACTTTTCTACTTTTTGTGAATTTTTCTACAGGTTTAGAGGTTCTGAGTACGAATCTATTAACAAAAATCTACGTAAAAACTCGTTTCGGAGTGTCATACGCCTCGTTAGAATCTAAAACACATTTTTTAGACGAATCGGTAGGATGATTTAAGACGATAAAACTCGATAGTGAAATTTTAACCAAGATCGCAAGAATGTCAAATCTTAAAAAATCGCGAATGAACGAAAGGTCGAACGCGCTGAGTACGAATTCGAAATCAGGAACCTGATAAGAGCACTCGTTTCGAAGTAACACACGATTTTATCGTCAAATTACGTTAAACGTGAAATAGAATGTTGACCAAAATCGCGACCAGTTCAAGTCAACAGACAAGATCAGTTAAAGGTTCATGCATCGCAGTTATCAGTACTGAAGTAAGATTGGGTAACGAAAGATTGCGTGCACGTAGATGGAATTAATTAAAACTGACAGCCATTAGCTCGTTATTGTTCCACATACGTCAGTGAACAATAACGATTGATCGGGTCTCACCACGTGGAGGTTGTTGTTAAGGAAGACCCAAGAGACTAATTATGCTTTTCCTGATTTCGTTTGGAACATTTTCGATCGACGGTCGTCGTGACAATTGTCGGAAGATAAAAAATAGAGTCGTTTCTGCCCATCCGAAAGAAGAACGAATCGATTATGCCGCTCAGTGCCAGATTTTTGACATAAAACATTTTTGACTTAATACACGCACTTGTATTTAACATAATTATAATGAGAGAAATGCAAGAAAGCCTCGTTCGAATCCAACTAATTTCTCAATCAAAATGCGATATCGATAAGAATAAAAATTGAACGTTAAAAACATTTACTCGGAATTCGCAACGAAAGGTAAGAGGACCTTTTCTCCTTCCCTTGTAAATATACGATACGCGCGTAATCTATGTAAGAAATAATTTCCCCCCTCCCTGCCCCCGACTGCGAGCTAACTACGAACGAACACCGACTATTTCTCGATTCTTACGGCCTTCGGGTCGAGTCGCTTCTCGATTCGGCGACGTGCTTGCATGCGTGCACGCGCGTCTCCCGCTCCTCCCTCCTGCAGTGTTCCGGTTAATGAGACGCATTCAAGAAGTTTGTCGTGAACGTCGGGAAGACGCCGACGCCGACGACGACTCGATTGTACGTTGAAAATTGTCGTTTCAATTCAGTCCAGTCGCTACGACGACGAGCGAGCGAATTCAGCGGCAACGAAGTTCGCTGTGCGAATTTAAATACGTCTCGCAAGATACGGATAAAATCCGTCTCACCGACGATTCGGAGCCGTCCTCGATCGGACATCGAGTTATCGTCGTCTTCCTTGCGACACCCTAAGAAATCGAGAGATCCAATCTGTCCTATCGCGAGTCAGTCTCCGCGTTCGCCGTGGCTCTTCGTTCGTGCCACTCTTCCAGTCGCGTCCACAACCTGCGCTTACCATCTATTTAGAGAATTTTCTATTCTAATTTATACGGATTATTTAGATTTCTTTATTAGATTTTAATATTAAATCATTCGATTAGAATTTATATAGATATTGTAAGAAATAAGGATTAAAAATAAGGACAACCGTGCATAGAGCGATTAATGTGTCCAAGAAGGCGTGAAAATTCTCTCTGTCTTCGAGGCGTGCCACGCGGTGGCTGTCGATACGATTTTACGACCCCTTAACGTTACCGTACGAGATACTTTTGAATATTATTACCTCGTATTTTATATCATAAATCGTTTCCTGGCGTTTTATGCAAAATCGTTCGACGGCGACTAGGCTATCGATGAACAAACATCGACAGTTTTCCCGCCATTTTTTGACTCGTGCGTAAGAATCCTAAGCATAAAAACGAAGCTAGCTGCGAAAACAATCGATTCTATCGTGCGGTTAGGGAGACGGCGCGACGTATATTAAACCATGCGTTTTGATAAACGCGAGTCCTCCGACTCCGGGCCAACGACGACTAGAACGACGACTAGAACGATGGTCGACCGCGATCGCTTCGCGTCGCTACAAGAAGCCGATGCGCCACCATTCCTCGCTTCGTCCTGTTAAACTTTCGGAGAAGTGTCTACACAGCTACCACCTCCCGCTTTTCTGGCGTGCATCGTCGTCTTTCCCCTCCGCCCGCGCGATCCCACCGTCCTCTGGATTCCCTTCCCGGCGTCACCTCGATAGGGATTTGTGTGTTAGGGGCCGATTGCGGCGGGGCGATGCGGAGGGGACGGTGTAGTTCCACCGCCGATTCCCGCGGCTGCTCTGGAAACTGCTGATTCGAAATTAACGAAAATTAATTGGCAACGTCGCGATATTAATTCCTGAGATTAATTCCCTAGGACGGTAGTGCTAATTGATATCTCACGATGCTGAGAGAGTGGCTCTCCGTATGTAGAGAAAGTATTGGGTTTACGACTTTTTACTATTCTTCTTCCCCCTTTCTTGGATGCATGCGCAATAATCGCGTTAATGATATCGACAGAATCGTTAACACGTTGAACAACGCGCCAAATTTACAACGAGATCTGTTAAGGGGTGATTTGCTTTAATAATTAATATTTAAGCGGACAGATGCTTAATCGTTAATAGATGCGACTTTCGTATGCAACCAAATTTTGAATATTTCTCCACTTTGCCGTACGACGCTGGCTTGGCGATGGATGGTGTATTGTATTGTTCTTGCGCGACTATACTTGTATCGATCGAGTCGGTTTAAATCGCAGTGTGTTATATCGCAAATGAGATCACTTTCAGTTATATCACAAATTTTCAATCACGTCGGGCTCACCAATTGTTAAGTAATATCTTCCAGGACAAAAGTCACGATTATGTCATCACAAGTTTAGACGCTGCCAACACGTGTCACATGGCGTAATATCTGCTTTTATCGCCACTGATCCTTCCAGGCTAGGAAAAGATCCAAACGAAGATCGCCGTTTGATGTTTTCCACTCGAAAGTCGGCGTCGATATCAAGACTTTCAAAAGAGACGCGGAAGAGTTTGAGCGGTTACGGTTCTAGCCTCGAAATCGCTCGGTAATTTCCTAGAAAGAGGAATAACCCGATCGCGATTTTCTTCGATCGAATCAATGTCGATTCCAGCATGGGCCGAAGAAAGACCGAACGAAAGTCTGCCTAACTAAATTCACCTAACTATCCACGCGTCGACAGCGTGACACACGTACGCAACACGACCGCGATCGAGCGACTGCCGAATGTCCGGCGGCTTCGTTTGAGTTCGTTCTTCGCTCGCTACCCTTTGCGGTGAGTTCGTACCACGCGCGCTTCCGCTTCGGCAAGAGCCTCTCGAGCGCCCTGATTCACCATCCTCCCGTCCCTTAGCGCGTGGCAAAGCGACTGGTTCAATCTCGAACTTCCAATTTCGAAGAACAACGAAACAAGATCAACGAGATACTGCTCTTCCTCTACGCATCGTTGCAAATTTTTCTATCCTACGCTACTCTCCACGTCACTGATCTACGACAGACGAATTCCCTTCGATTCCTGTCTCGCCTTAACCCCTTCATCGGGCTAAGCGGCTTTAGTCGCAGACCGCTGTCGCTATCGTGGTGGGCTAATAAAGTTAAAAATAGGTAAAAATCTCTTTTTAAATTTTAACGAAATAATTTCTTCATTGTGTCTTTAGAAGCACAAAAATAATAAAAATAACTTTTTAAATCATTAAAATCGGTGGATTGGCTCCCCACCAGCTGAAAGATGAGGAATCGATCTTCTAAACGAACTCGCTAAAGTATATGTGTACATTTTTAATCCTTTCCCAAAATATCCCAATAAAGTCTCAGTCCATTTTTTTACTTGAAATGAACAAACATAAATTAATACAAGCGCTATCGCGCTGTTCGACATTTTTCGGTAGTATTGTATCAATAACCCTTAGGACTCAAACGGTTAAAGGAATGCCCGAAAAGACTGTTGACTAAAGTTGCGCAAAAAATCCATCGATCCTCGAAGAAAGTGCATATACGTGCGTGCGACAAAGTTCTGTAAAGGGAGTCGAACTACGACGAATAAAAAACAGTGCAGCGCGTCACGACGCGTCGCTAAATCGTCGCGTGACGACACGCACATTACGTATATCATTATCATTATTTCGTTATCAACATCGCCATTCTCATCCTCACTCGTCATCGTCGTTGTCGTCGTCGTCGTCGTCGTCGTCGTCGTCGTCGTCGTCGTCGTAGTCAGATAAACCGCGAGGCGCTACTGCCCGACAATTAAAGTTTTAAACTCGGTCGTGAAGAGGAGAAGAAGGATGGACGGAGCACGATGCGCGTTGAAAGAGAAGGAAGGGAAGGGAATGTGCGTCGAGGAGGAAACGACGAGCGCTTGGAAAAGGCAGGAGGATGGGAGAGAAGACCAGTGAGGTTTTTACGCGCCTCGCAAGAAGACAGTCGGTGGTAGCTCGTAAAACATAATATAATTAAATATAAAAATATCCTGCGAACGGAGCAGCAGCAGCAGCAGCAGCAGCAGTCGTAGCAGCGAGGGCGTCGTCGTCGACGTCGACGTCGGCGGCTCGCCTAGCCCGTCTGAACGTAGCAAAGTGAATAAAAAGTGCTCTTTATTACAATGAGCTTTAATTAACGCGCGGCCGTGATGACTACTCGCGTAGCGCACTTTCTCAACTTTAATTTACGCCGTTTGAAAGCAGCCGTGGTACGGGGCACCGCCGTTCGTTACATCGTTGCGATAAAGCATAGACACATAATTATGCGGCAGCGAGGTGAACGAACGCGTACGACGCTCATTCGTCTTGAGCATTAAACCCTTTTATGCCGCGTCTGTATCCTCTCCCTTCCCCTTTCCTACTTCTCCTTCTACTTCTCCTCCACCTTCTCCAGCTAGCTCCCTACCTTCTTCATCGCGCTTCTCCGCCACGTCGTTTCCTCCACTCGCTTTCCCTTTCCGTCGTTTTACTCCCCGACTCTTTCTCTTTCTCTCGTGCGTCATGCTAGAACGGAGCTCGCCGAATGGCACGGATGGTCGATGATCCAAACGAAGCGTTCTTAAACTCGCATCGAAATTAATTTAGCGATTTATCGCGTTGATTTCATTAAAAGATCGCCATGTTTCGACTTGTTCGACCGTAAAGCACAAATTCGTCGGTGTGATTTTCTACGAAGATCGCGACGTTTTGAATCGTTCGGCCGTATAGTGTAGATTTGTCGACGTAATTTTGTACAAAGATCGCAACGTGCGTGATGCAGCGATCTCGACTTAGGTCACTGTCGATGCCGTTCCTCGATATAGATGCAGCCCGGCTATTTTTAGTTCGAAAGAAGCAGTTTCTCTTTATGAAAGATATCGACGAGGCGGGGGATACCCGAATCGATCTCGATCGCGTTTGATCTTCGAAGGAAGCGAGGTCGGCCAGTCGCGCGCTCAACTCGCGAAATTTCTGTCATCGTCCTTCGAGCAACGCTTAAATCCCATCGACGATGCAATTAAGACGACGACCGTCCAGCGAATGGAAGAGTTACCGAAGCATCTTGAAGGCTCTGCCAGAGGTGTCCGCTTCCGAAGAAAGGAGAACAAGATTGAACCGTCGGGATAAAAGAACCCAATGAGCGGCGACCCATCGTGAAAACGATCTCTGTCGTTTCTCTCGAGAAAGAGCGATATCCACTTCGTGTCTCGCCCGCCCATCAGCTTTTCTACTTCCCTTCGACGCGACCTCGGCTTATTTTCACGCCTAACAGCATCCGGCTTCACCGATATTCCATGCTATTTCTTATCTAAAAGACCACCGACAATCTCAATCTCCATACGATGCGAAACGATGAAAAAATACGGAACGATTAAAGAAATTATTCGATTCCGTCCGACGAACTTATTTTTACGCCTAAAGCAGCTAATTGTCTGATAATTCCACGCTACTATTTATTAAGAAAATCACCGAAAATCTCAATCCCCATACGATGCGAACCGATGAGAAAATACGGAACGATTTAAACAAGTTATTCGATTCTTCTCGACAAACTTATTTTCACATCTAAAAGCGTCCAGTTCCGCTTCTTTTCGCTAATAAATTTTCCATCATTTTTTACCGATTCTCGCACAATTCCGCGCTACTTCTTATCGAAAAGACCACCGAAAATCTCCATCTCCACGCGATGCGAAACGATGACAAAATACGGAACGATTAAATCAAATTATCCGATTACTCTGGATAAACTTATTATTCGAATCAATTTCTTCTTGCGCCACCGAGATACCAGACACGAGGTGGATCCTTTTGTCCTCGTTTCACTCTTTCGCGCATCACTCGCCCTTCGAAACACCGACCTCGATGGCAAATCGCTCGCGGCCGCCCTCTCGTCGAAGTAGGATAAGGAGAGAATGCACGCGTGGAGTCGACTCACGGCGCCATAGAGAACCATCGACGCAAGCCAGTAGCTGCGTGTTACCGTGAACCAGCATCGCGACTCGGATGTCGGTCAAACGCGACGTCGCTCGGGAGCTGGCTATCGGTTCTCCTTCTCTTCCCTACGTCCTTCCTCTTTCTCTCTCATGTGCAAAACACAGTTACACAGACAGAGATAGAGAGAGAGAGAGAGAGAGCTCCTCGACGCGTTAGCAACGATGGCAACGCGACCGGCGACAGAAGAGAGAAGTTTGTCATAGAGTAAACGTACGGATCGCCGCTTTTGAAGTAATAAATTTGCCGGCAGTGTCGGTCGATGCTTTGCGTCAGGTTATGCGCGAAAGTTGAAATTTATGCCTGGTTGTTTATGATCGGCCGGAGTGATAAGGGATCTACGGCCCGTGACAAATGATCCCATAATGAAAAGTGAAAGATACTGCGCTCGCGCGCGTACCTCGCTGCCTGCATAAATTTCAATGATTTAATGCGTGCCGCGATCGCGAATCCACCGCGGTTCGCGCTCTCCAGCATGACTGTCCTTCATTGAATACGGATCGATAAAATTTCGATGGCATCGATGGAAAAGTGATCGATCCTCGCTGACGATGTTTATCGTTGGCACTGGGTCAAATTCGAGAACGAGAAAGGGAGGAGAAAGATCGTTTTTGTCTCCGTGGATGTTTCAGTGGTCTGATGAACGAGCGAAGAAGCCACGGAAAGAATTGGAGGGTAGAGGGAAGCAGAGAAAATTTCGCGAGACTTCGTATACGCGAATTCGATGCAAGCTGTTGGGCAAGATCGTTGCCTCCTCGATGTCTACGGACAGCCTGTCCGGCAATTTCGTCGAGAAACTTACGGTTTTGTTAGCTTATAACATCGTTAAGTGCTCGTAAATTGGCACCGTTACGAGCGAGAACGAAATCTTCCATACGTTGATCGTTTCCGGAACGGTTAAAAGATTCTAGCGCGTAAATAGTCGGTAGAGACGCGCGTACTTAAGCACACCGGAATCGCTCGATCGTCGATGTAATAATACACAAATCTCGTGGAATTTCGGCTCTTAACGCGGAGGAAATTGTAAAATCGCTAGTATATCGCGGTTTAAGTAGAGTCGTTTTGCTTCTTTGTCGAAGAACGATTTCGTATACGAAGTACATACGCGCGTGGTTTTACGGACGATTAAGAAAGAGTATTGGAAACAAAGAAATTTCTGTTCGTCGTTGTCGGCATTTTCGTATCCCGCTCAAACAGATTTTCACAAATCTCGGTGAATTTCCTCTCTTTCGCGGTTTAAGTAAATTCGTCTTGCCTCTCTGTTGAAAAACAATTTCCAATACGAAGTACGTGCGTGATTTTACGGACGATTGTGAAAGAGTATTGGAGAAAAGGAAATTTGTGTTAGTCGTTGTCGAGATTTTCGTGTTTCGCGCTTAAAATCCAAGGGACGAGGTGACAACGTTATCCTCGTTGCATCTTTCGTCGCCTCTTACATCCGTTAACTCGTTGAAACGCGCAAAGTGTTAAAGGCTATCGTATAATGGAGCGTCCGAGGTACGAAGCGCACCGGCAGAAATCAGCTAGATAAACGAGCGGGATAATTATAATTATACGCGGTTCGATCGCGCGTACCACGGCTAACTTGTACGTACCGTAACGCAAGATACGAATCCACTTTGTAGGATCGATCGGTTTCCTGCCCACGTACGCTTGGTAATCGATTTTCTTTCATTTTTCGTACTGCCTTCGAAGTTGGCTAATTGACGCGGCAAGGTAGTATTTTAAACGTAGCGAATGAATTATTCTTTCCTTCGGCTGTTCTCTCTCTTTCTCTCTTTATCGTTTTTGTCGCACTCTACTCGCACGCGCTTCGAACGTAAGCTTTCCAGGCGTCTGCTCGAGTTAAATTAAAGCCGTTCTCGTTCGGTTATCCCATCTACCCTGCGTACGGATCCATACGTTATTCCTTTTTTTCCGTTTATCCGTATTTCTTTTATAAGTTCAAGGCGTCACGATCCATCCATAAATACCACTCGTAATATCGTTCTCCTTCGGTCGAGTCGCTGTCAAATAATACCGAACGACGGCGCTCGAACGTAGACATCTTAAAAGATTGATTAACGATAACCTCGTAAAAAATGTAGGATAAACGATCCAGGCTCGGGAAGACCCGCATCGCATCCGCGTTGCCACGATCGCTTAACGACGAGTCGCGTTTAGCGTCGGTCTACCTCGTATGAAATTCCATGGCAATTAATTTACGGCCGCCGCTTATAATCGCGCCGACAACCAAAAATACCGAAGCCCCATCGAATTATCCCCAATGAAAAGCGAACTTACGTTCGTAGCTCCGCGCCGCGTCGCGATCGTTACAGCAAAATGTACCGCGTATTCGTGATCGACGTCATCGGCGAAACGTCGATACCAACGTTATCGCTCGAAGGCGAATCGAACGTCGAGTTCTCGCACCATCGACCACTTTAAAAATGTCCTCAATTATTTGCAAGATGAATTAATAGACAGCATACTGATTTCGTACGAAGCCGTGTTAATTCGAGTTCGTTTCATCGGCGAAATCTTATTTAGAACGAAATCTCTCGCGATGACACCAACGCGCTCGTCCGATGACCACGATTCGCTCGATAAAAGAGACATTTTACTTCCATTGAAATGAATCTGGCATAAAAACCGAGACGTTGCCTCTTCGAATCGGAATATTCTTAAAGAAAATGTCACGCTGTACAAATTCGTGGAAAACAGGTGCATTGAATGGTACGTTTCTTTGGTTTCTTTAGTCGCACCGAAGATTAGCGGCGCGCTGTTCGGCCAATCCGTCGAGAAGCATTCCGCGAGCATCGCTGCGCAAATGAAACGTCGAGCGCGCCCTGTTCGAAAGTCGCGTAAACACGCTGCTAGAATTCAAAGGATCAAATGGAGAATTAAGAGCACTATTTCGCTATCAGTCGATCGTTCTCTAAGTAGAGACGACGGTAGAAACTCTATTTCGATACGTATCGATAAAAAGTTACGTTACAATTTAACGTCTTCGAATTAAATTCGACCGCGTCAGTCTCGTAAAAAATTGAAGAACGGACTTAGGTGACATGCATCCAGCGATTTTCTCGATCCTGCTTCACGATGGATCGCCTAGAGTCGGTTATTTAATTCTTATCGATCGATTAGGGCGAAAACGCGATAATCCCGGATTCCCCGGTACGCAGTCGTAATCGTTAACGAAACGATCGTCGGGATACGAGAACGAGGACGTCGTAGGACGGAAATCGTCGTCAGGTCGGCCGATCGATGGGGGACGAATATAACGCTTGGAAACGCTGGCTAGGCTCTTCTCTTCCCTCCTCTCGCTCCTTCTCGCTTTCCCTCTCTCTCTCTCTCTCTCTCTCGCTCGCTCTCTAACT
>JAITYT010002686.1:100857-118124 GCA_025433975.1 Liostenogaster flavolineata | reverse complement strand
GGTGCATTCAAAATTTATCGGCGCCGCGACGAAACGCACCCTCCTACTTCCCTCCCTNCTCTCTCTCTCTCTTTCTCTCCGACACTCTTCTTCCTTTCTCTCATTCGGTCTCTCTCCCTTTAGCGCGACGATCTCCTCCTTTTTCCTTCCGTTATTCCACCTCCCCCTCCTTCCACCCCCACCACTACGCCGCTTTCTCTCGCTTGTTGCTCGCTGGTTTCAAGCATCCCCCCATGCGGATACCGTTCAAAGGGGTATTCAAACCCAAGGCTCCGGAAATGGTTTCGGAAAAAAAGCGGCTCGACCAAGTCGTCGGGCACTCGTCCATCCGACGATGACCGTTCGCGCGTGCACCGTTTCGGTAAGGCGAGATGGACACGCTCGATTAAAGACGATTCCTTCGTTCTTCCTAGGGTCGTTCGGTGCAGTTTTCCCTTGCGTTATCATCCTCGACGTGATCCTCGACGTCTCAGCCGTCAATCGCGCGCGAATATCACACTCCGTTTGGAACTATGTATCGTATAAAATTAATTCTAACAAATTTCTGTATAAAAGTATATTAAAATTGATTAATTTCCAACGTGGAATTCGAAACTGCGACGTCGAACGCAGCGAAATCGAGCGAAATAATTTACCTCGTTACTTGGAGACGCGAGGAAAAAATTGCGGATACATCCGTGGCTAATAGTCGGAATTCCACGACAAGTCGGAGAAGGCGTCGTCAGCATTTGGAAAGCAATCGAGGAAAGGAGACGCGTTGAAGCGTCCCTGGTGTGTAGCAGCAGGTAGCGGCCTTCGCTTGAATGTAAAACGAGAAAGAAGCAGAAATAATAGAGCGCGCATTTTCATCGCGCAACGAGCGTGTCCCTTCCTCCGCCCTCCTCTCGCTCACCGACAACGGCCTTTCGTCGCTTTCAATGCTTTATGTGAATTGCACCGTAACGTCACATTATATTCGTGTGCAATGCGTCTATTATATCTCACGCGCCAAAAACATTGTACTCCCTCTGCTTCCTCCTCTTCCTTCTTTCTCTCTGTCTCTCTCTAGCTTCCTCCCTGGCCGTGTTTTTTCCTCTCCGCTTTTACTTCTCTTTTTCTCCTTTTTTTCCTTTTCGTTGCGTTTTATTTCGAGCGAAACATTCTCCAAATTTATTCGTTCATGCGATGCACACCGCTCTAATTTGTTTCGCTAGAAAACAACAACGTTCCACGTAAACGGCAATGTCCGCTAATTACGCGACGTTCGAGCCGATCGGTATTCGATTTCGGTCTCGCTACTTCTACGGCCGTTCGACTTATACGTTAATTCGCATTGTTCGTCAACGACGGAGACTAGGTATGGCGCGGGACACTGAAGCTAGAGAAATTCGCGATACCGATCTTCCTCGGAAATCCAATCATTTGAACGAGACGAAAGGAAGGACGACGAAGATCGTATCAAACTCGAAACTGTTCGATTTGCATCGTAATGCCACGTTAGCAGTATTCGAGACGAGGCTATGCTATATATTTTTAACATTATCGCCGCATGATAGAACGACTATTATCAATAGTCGAGCGTCGTTGGACAAAACGTAATGAACTTGGTCATGCAAAAAAATACAAATGATTCAAAATAAAAAATTTGCCAATTTTTTCGTTAGATCGCCATACTTTAAATCGACTCTGCATTAAATTTACAACGCGCAGCGATAAGTTTATAAAACGTTCCGAACTAAATGTGGGCTCAATGTACTCTAAAAAAAAACTACTGTAAAACTTGGTAACATCTTCCTTTGGCGGATGACGATTTACATCGTTTTGAACGGATCCATAAAATAGTTCATAAAAACGTGAAGTTCGAAATGTGAGTCGTTTCGTGAAAAAATGCGAGCAAATGACTGAAAGCTCGAACGAGTTCCTTACCACTCTGCCACGATCTAACGTGATCATTAGTTACAGGATATGTGCGAATTTTGAACGTTCTCGCCGACGATCGACGTATGCCCGATAACGTGACTCGTTCGATGAACACGCGCGCGCGCCACAGAGAGAGAGAGAGAGAGAGAGAGAGAAAGGAAGTGAAATACAAAGAAGGGTAGAAGGTAGAAGGAGAGAAACGAGCGCCGGTGGCGGATGGAATCGGCGCGGGAGGAAGGAAAAGCACGGGACACCGTTAAGCTCGGCTTGGTAACGCGACCGAGAGGTTAATGGCGCGTCGTTGCGTATTCCAGCGGTGTTTGTTTTCTCGCAGTTGGCAATAAACTAAGACAAATGAATGTCCGTAGGCCGTGCCACTATTATTCCTTCGCTCGCTGCTTACATTAAGTTAGCTCGCATTAACGGCTACGCGAAGAAATATACTGTATAACGCGCGCCGTATTACGGGCCTCGAATACTCGCCGATCGTCGGGATATTCACGGTTCTCCGTCTCCTCCTTCTCCTTCTCCTCCTCCCCCCCACATCGTGAAACGTTGCTTTAGTACACGGTGATCGTAAAGAAACGACGAGAACTACGAGGCATTTTCCCCTTTTGGTCTCCTTCTCGGTCTCCTCCTTCTTCTTCTCCTTTTCTTCTTCTTCTTCTTCGTCCCCTCTTCCTTTCTCTTTCCATACCTCCTCGGTGGTATCAGGAAATTGACAAAGTTTTATGTTTTATCGTATTCTCATAGACTGCGCGATCCTTTACTTCCTCGTAAAAGTAGAAACGATTCGAACGTCACTTAGAAAGTGGACGCGCCGAACGATCTCTTCTTTCTCGATGGCGCGAGAAAATCGATGCGTTTCTATCCGCGAATTCACGTAAAAACGTACGTACTTATTGAGAGAACGCCATTGCGCGAAGGATGTGTAAGGTCATGGACGATCGAATAGACGAGCAACTTCAAAAAATAACATGATTTTAATTAGGCTGTTAGTAACGTTGTTTTTTATGTTTTTTTTTATGTTGTCTTTATGAAAAGCTGTCGAGGAAAAACCGAAATTACTTTTCGAACGACCTAATAACACTCAAACAAAAACGAACCAAAATAAAGCCAAATTTAGTATCTCTCAAAAGTACTTCGGTGCGATGGACGAAACGTTATCAATCGATGGAAGGAGATAACGCGTGATTTGTCGCAGAGAATTTAGACACAAGACGGAGATCTCACTCTTTCACGACGTATAACGTATTCAAAGAGCATTCGGAACGTCGCGAGTCGGTTTCTCCCTTAGCGAGACGTTACCGTCGTCGTCGATATTTGAAGGAACGCAGAGCCGCGAGGAAAAGTACGTTATTGGTGTAGTCGAGTTGGCAGCGTCGCGACGACGAGACGCCGCTAGACGTCGTCGCAAAATCCACTGTGAGTGCGCCTCAAATTCCGGCAGAAGAGGCTCAGCTCGTAAAGCACAGGAAGACGCATGCCGGGATATTAAGGCCATTATCGCCGTTGCATATTCATGCCGTATTATAATGAAAATACAGTTTATTACCGAAGATTAACAGCTTCTTACGACGATGTGCAGTTGCCGCGTCTCGGGACTACGTCTGACGTAGTTTTAGTCGTTCCTCTTCGAAAACGATTTCGGTAGACGAAACTCCGCGGCGTCTTCGTCGCCCTACCGTCGTCGCATTGTCGCTCGTGCGACACGCACGAAAATATTTCGAGAGCGCGACGCGACGATCGAAAATAGGCGCGGTAAAATCGCGCGATGCGGAGCCACGTTTTCGCCTATTCCATCGATTCGACGGATTCGAGAGCGTTTTCGGAGGCCTAGACTTCCAGTTTCGTACTCGCTTCGATCTCCGAGAGCGACGATTATTTCGAAGCTGTAACGCGCCTTCGACGAAAATAACGCTTTCGAGAAGCGTGATGCACCTGCCGTATGGAAGTCGATCTCGAAACGGTCGACTAGGACAACGACGAAAATACCATAGGCTCGTTACTCGTTCACGGAATAAGCCGTAAACGGTGAAAGTCGCTCCGTAGCATTTCTACAAAGTTTCGTCGACTGAGCGCGACTCGCTCGGAGACTTAAGAAAAAGGAGGAGAAAAGAAACGCGGTACTTCCACGGTACGTCGTGGAAACGATTCGCCCTTCCTCGAACCGCGAATATAAATCTCTGACGTGTTTTAAGGCGCCATTGTTATTATCGTGTTAACGTTGTTATCGAAAACGTCACGAAGGTGCACGCGGCACAGCTCAAGCGCAGAACGGAATCGCGATACGCCGGTTGTGTCGCGTTAGTTACGGCCGAACAGTTCGCATTACCGGCTAGAAAATTAGTGAAAGTCGCCGACACCCACGCCCATAATTCCTGCACGCCTCCTCCTTTAACGAGCGCGCGTACGCGGCTAACCAACTTGCCTTCTTATCGCTTCGCATTATCACGAGGCACGACGACGCAGTAACTCGACGGTCGTCTCGAGGAAACGAGAGGATCGACGTCGTGGCCCTCGAGAAGGCGAACAATCGTCCATCTTCTCGGCTAGGAAACGCTTCGATGAACAATCGTTCGATTCGCCTTGGTCGCTTGGTCCATCGAATCGTCGAAATTTCACGTACAAGTACGCGTCGTCATCGATTCGTATAACTTTTTAACAATTCGTAACCTTCCGCTACTATGGGTGACTATAGTCACCGGCCGCAAAAATGAAGCCAAGAGTTGTATCATGTGTGTATCCATGTTTTGAAAAGTTTCATACAGAATATCGTTATTGAAAAATTATTGCTCGATATTATATCGTAAATATAATTACTAGCTTTATTTTCGAGACAAGACTGGTACATATAAGTATAATCTTATACTTATGTATTAGTATACATACCGATCTTATATTATAATTAGCATAGATACAATTATAATTATAATATTGCGCGCGCTTAATGATTTCGCTACTACGAGTGACTATAGTTACCGGCCACAAAAATGGAGCCAAAAGTTGGATTATGCGCGTATCCGTGTTTTAAAAAGTTTCATACAAAATATCATTATTAGGAAGTTATCGCTCGATATTATATTACGATTATAATTATAATTTTTGATTTTTGATCGGGCTCGCTTAAGGTTTCCACTTCAGGCACTGCGTTCGTTTGGACTCTACGGGAGGGGCCCAGTGGCGAGGCCCGCCGTAGCGAAAGGGTTAAGGAATCGTTTGCCGAAGACTCGCGAATTCCCGTTTGCGAATCGTAAATAAGTAAATAATTAAGTGTCCGACTGGCCGGAGCGAGTCCGGCGAAGCGACGACTCGACCGTGCGACAAAGAAGGAGAGGGAGAGCGCGAGAGAGCGAGAAAAGGAATAAGAAGGAAGGCGACGTGGAGAAGCAAAGTCGACCTTAGGCGCGACGAGAGGGTGACGGTGCGAGGAGTGGGATAGGTAGCTAGTTTCGCGACGACGGTGGAGGGAGGGGTGAAGGATAGGAACGCTAAAAGGGCGTCGGAGGTGAGTGCGGCCGGAAGGGGGAGGGGAGAGAAGGAGGAGGACAGCGAAATCTGCATAATATCGGTAATGCTCAAAATGCGAGTCGCGTAGCTACCTGCCTTGCTTACCCCGCCCCCGTACCTCTCTCTCGGCTCCCCTGCCCCCGCTCCACCCACGTCGTTCCGCGCCGCGTCAACTAAAACTTAATTATAATTAATTAATGCGACTGCTAACCGAGGCGACCGGACAAGTATTGACCCGACGCGAACGAGCGCCCTGATTTCGCTCGACTCGCGGCCAAAGCCATCCTTGCCTCTTCCTTCCTATAATACTTCCACGACAAATTCGCGTCGATCGTAAGCGACGACTATCGACGAGAATGATCGAGTATATCGCGACGTCTCGAACCGACGAAAAAATATTACGTGCAATAAAAGAATTAAGGATGGCAAAAACCGTATCACGCTCGCCGCCTTTATGCCGACGATCGCAAAGTTCTGCACAGTCGTGCACCAAGAAGCACGTCATCGTGGACCGTCCAAGCGACTACGTACGTACGCACGGCGAATCCGGGAGCCAAAAGCATCGTCGTCGGCGTCGTAGGCGAGAAGCACCCGCCCGCCCGCCCTCTCACGGACATAACATTTGCGTGGACGGTGTCGGTGCTAAGTCTATGGCTCCGTACAGTACGTAATTAGAAACCTTTGTGCAAAATGAATACTGTTAATTAACGTACCTAAAAAGACATTATACCTTGCCACGCCACGCCACGCCGTGGGAGTGGTAAACTAAATATGGCCTCTGGCGAGCGTATTATACCGTTCACCGGCGTAAATAAGCGATTGCAGCTCTCTGTCTCTTTTGCGCGCGATGGGCGCCGGTCTCGGTATCGCTCTCGACGCGACGTTACAACGTTTCGTAACGAATTGTGCTTTTCGACGGCGCTCGAGCGAGTAAACGCCGCGCTTGGATTTCCGCGCGATAACCACTCCTGCTTCTCGTCCGTGGCTCTCGTCCTTCTCGAGCCGATCCGACCCGAGAACACGACGAGTCCTTCTGAAATTTCTCGATATTGCCAAAGGTCGCGCGCTCTCCGACCTTCCATTCATGGCGATTCCAAGACTGAGACAAGACTTGGTCGCGTGTCGCGAAATTAAAGGTGCATTACGTGACTGGCGCCTGTTAATCGTTGCGTAGCGAAGTATCGTTGGCCAATAGCCGCACGACCAAGCCTTCGCCGCAAGGTGATGCTCCATCTCGAACGGTCGATATTAATCGCGCATTATCTCGGCTCCTCGAGTATGAGTAAGCGAATCCACAAGCGACTTGGAGAAAGAAAAAGCGCTCTGAGGAGGAGAGAAGGAAAGCGGTAAAGGTGAAGGAAGGATAGACAGACGGACAGGGAGAGAGAGAGAGAGAGAGGTCGTCCGAGATCGTGGATCCGCTCGCTTTTCGCGCCTCGACTCGAGTTCGGCGAGCAATTACAATATGAAAGGCGCATAAATCAGCGGGTTTAATTAACGCGTTGTTATTATCATTATGACACCGGCTCCGGATTATAATATCCCCGAATGCTCCTCGAGAGCGGCGGGTGTGCTCTGCTCCTTGCCAGCGAGTTTTCCGTCTCAAAAGGGCAACCGTTTCTCTCTGAAAATTTTCAACCGTCGAACGGAGCTTCCCTCGACTCCCTTCCCGCATCGTTTTGCCCGTCATCCTGGGAACCCGTAACCCTGTCGTCTCCTCGGCAGTTATGAATAAACCTCGTTGATTGAGCGCCTTATTGCTCGATCTGCCATTATCATTTTTATTTTCGTTAATATCTTTATTATTGTCGTCGTCGTCGTCGTCGTTGTCGAAATCGCTGACGTCACCGTGACGATTATGTCGGTCTCGCGTGATATTTTTCCCACGAGATCGCGTTAAAAGATCAACGATAAAATGCTGTTCGAACCGACGACGTCACGATCAAAGGTGGAAGAAACGGGAGCGCGCTTTAACCAGCGATCGCTCGCACGATCATACGCTACTCAGGCTCATCTCGAGAGTAAACATCCTGTTATTTCAGGATTTCCTCGAAATTGCAGCGACCGCAGCTGCAGTGGGAATGGCAGCAGCCTTTCGTCGAGATATTTACTAAATTAAAAGCGCATTAGGCGCGTCAAATTGGTCGCTATCCGTCACGCGTAGAGCCACGTCGATGCGCAATTGATATTCGATCGACTCACCGCGATAATTTCGCTTAATTTCGACGTTCGATCCGATCAATCGCGAATTAACCGACCGTTAACCCTTCCCAGAAAAATTCGAGGTACGTCGAATTCCCCCGTATTACGTAACGCTGAAATTCCCTCTGGATGCTCTCGAGGAATCATCGATATCGCTTATGAACGCCCTTTGTCTTCCTTCGTCTCTTTTCTAAGTTGCGATCCGCTGAGATCGCCCCTGTCGACGATTTCGACGCGGTTAACGTAACGAGGAAAGAGACAGGAGAAAGAAGAGAAAGGCGGAAAGAACGCGGAAGAAACGAGAAGAGTAAAAACGATCTAGCGAGAGAGAAAGAGAAGAAACGACGAAAGGACGAACGATCGTTACACGAGAACAGCCGCGAACACCGGGCCGCTTCTCCTCTTCTCCTCTTGGCTCCCTTGGCTGCGAAACAGTCTGTGAAAGCACGATTTCTCTATTACCGTCAGTTAATAGGGTTTTTAAGAGTCAAGTGCACCTCGCATCACCGAGCCGTGACGAGGGTGGGCGCGGGTAGCGTGGAGGTTGTTTCGCGAGGTACGGCCGTGTCTGACTCACGAATGCGGGCAAACGGAAGGCTAGGAGCGACCGACCGACCGAGAGAGGGAAGGAAAGAGAAAGACCATGCACGAGAGGGTTCAAAAGTTGCCAATAAGCAGGGCGAGCGTCGCCACTGCCTCTGTTACACTCCTCTCTTCTCTTCCTCTGCCCGTTCTCCTTCTCTTACCTTCTCTAATTTATCCTACGTGGCGAGGGCGTACCACGTTCGCCGTGTATGCGTGTGCGTGCGTGCGTGCGTGCGTCCAGAAGGCCGTAGTTTCAGCGGAGAATCATCGTTCGCTCGATACTCATAATCAAGTAATCACGGACGATGCGAGTGCCGCGTATCAGCTATCAGCTAATTCCCCTATCGATATGCACCGGCTGTTTCCCTCTTTCGCGGCTCTTACCGTCCCCCGATCAGCTTCCTCTCTAGTTTTCATCTCGCTCCGTCAGCCAGCCAGTCAGTCAGTCAGTCAGTCAGTCAGTCAGTCAGTCAGTCAGGGATTCTCAAACGAATCCGAAGGTAGCGGATAGCAGCCAAGCGTCGATCGAAGCCCCTTGGCATCGGGCACTTTTGCGCGTCTGCGAAGTGCCCCAGGGCTGCCGCTGATGCCGCCGTTGCCGCTGTTGCTGTTACTGCTTCGCGTCAGCTCGTTCTCTCCCTTCCCTGAGCAAAGGGTAGGCGGTAGTCGGCCGAGCAATGCTGCGATATTTTTTAATTAATCGAATTATTGAACTGTATCGCAATCGAATTGAATTAAGTTTGCAGCCCGTCTCCTCTTCCTATTTCTCCTCCTCCTTCTCATCCTCTTCCAGCACCTCGTTCCTTCCTCATTCTCCCTCGTCCACCTCGTCTCGTTCTCGCATCTTCCTCGTGTCATGGAGTCTGCCTCGACTCCTCTTGCCAACCTCTCCACCATATCCCTTCCTCCTAGTCTCCTTTCGTTCAACCACGAGCTTCCTTGACGAGCCATCAAGGTGCTGGCGTTCGTCTCTAGTACCCAAGCAGTCGCCCTTTTCACCAGCATCTCTTCTATCCATCTCCGTCCATCCGGCTGCGCTACTTCCACCAATCCGCGCATGATCAACGACTATATCGGCGCGTCCGCACCACGTGCTCCCACTAATTACCCATCCAGCTGTACTGGTCCAAGTGCGGAGCGCGCGTTCCTTCGTGAGGTTCGCGCGTCGTTGTCGATGTCGCTGTTTTTCATCCAGCTAGCAACGACCCTTCCAATAGAAGGTCGTGCCTCACAAATCGGTCTTGTTCGCGTAATTCCCGATCCTCCGGCTAACTCAAAATTGAGTAACTTTGACATCTTCCGAGATGAAAGTCTGGAAGAGCGCATTGGTTCGTAAGATCTCTTCGAAAAGAAATAGCGTCCTTTGGTTACGTAATAATGCGCGTTAAACAGAGCTGAAATACTTCTTGATGTAGTAGGAAGAATTCAACGAGAGCCGAAATCAAAAAGGATTTAATTTCATCGTGTTTACCCAGAAGAACCTGGGTTACATTTTTGAAGCTTCTCGAGTCAGGATACATCTTTGTAGCACCGCTGTGGGTAACGAATCGAAGAGTATGAGAGCAAGGCCCGCGAAGAAACGAATAGAAGGAAATTACGACAAAGGAGAAAGTGGAGAAGACGGAGATGGAGAAATGGAAGAAGAAGAAGAAGAACGAACGGAAAGGGGTTGGTCTAACCAAACTTAATTGAATCCCAGTCCGAATGTATAATATGTAGAGCTGGCTGCATAACGTCGTGAACCGACAGTGATTCTCAGCCGTAAATACGGCGGACGACGATCATCGGATTGTAGCGAGTCGCAGTCGGCCTCTTTCCTTTCTATCGTCGAATTTTGAGAACCATCCGTGGAATTAGATATACAATAATGTAAGCAGAGCCCCGTTGGTGGCGTAAGGGTTGGTGGTAAGGTCATGTATATTCATACATCGGTCGACCCACCTCCCATTCTCTCGCCTAACCGCCCCCGCGTGCTCCTTGCTGTTGCCGCTACCATTACTACTACCACCGGTGCTACCATTACCACCACCGGTTCTATCCCTTGGCTTGCCCTTCTTAGAACGCAGCCCGGGCTAAGCAACGGCGCTACGAATAGATTTACACCGCGTCCGCACGGTTTACGGCTACCGTCGCTAAGACCTCCATCTATTGAAGAATATTCCGCCGAAATTGCAATGTCTCTCTCGATCGATCGCGTCGCCGTTGTTTACACCGTTGTCTCGTTCCCGTCTCGTTGAATTATTCGATCTTTCGCGAATGATCGGCGATGTCTCGGTACGCGCATATCGTTCGATCTACCGGAAAGTAATCAAAATTTCATCGATTTTTATAATTTTTATTTTATTTTATTTTAAAGATTTATTAAAAAGGCAATCGTACAACTGCCTTCACTCTGGCAAAAAGTGTTAGAAAAAGATGGAAATTATTTTGTCGATTAGTATTTAAGATTTGTTTAATAAATAAATGTTTCTCGCGCCATTTTGATTACTCTTCGATCCCCTTGATACAACATATTAGGACAAACACGTACGTTTATGAAAGCACGAATGTCTTAGAGATCCTGTTGTTAATATCGAGTCTATCGTTCTCCACGAGAAATGGTACGAGAAACTGCCATTCTTTCCAATTCGCTGTGACGACTTTAAAAAGATTCTGCTGGGAACAACTAGATGAAAGGTTGGCCGACGAAAAGTAAGTCGTGAAGAATAATTCGTGAAAAACGCGCGATCTCCTCCTCCTCCTCCTCCTTCTCACCGAGAGGCGGAAGCGAAAAAGAATTTCTACGAGCGTGAGTATCAACGAGAAAATTCCCCCGTCCCTTACCTCTTCCCCCTCGTTCTTCAGCGATTCGCGTAACATCGTGTCGGAAATGTCGTTAAAACGCATTTCTCAAAAGAACGATATCGGGATGTAATGAAGAATCCATTTACAAGTAAGATTCGCCTCGCGACTTCATTACCCACGATTTTACCACGAAGAACCCCGTGGCATTCGTAATGAGCGATGGTCATTCATTTTAATATCCATTAAATGCAAATACCGTCGGCGCAAACGTTTACTCCTATTTCGAATTATTTCTGCGGCTCTTCGTAATTAAGCTTTTCGAAGGGATTCCTCGAGCGTTACCATTACATACGGCGACGACGACAACGACTAGGAAGTCGTTACCGTCATAACGATTCTTTCCACTTTCGACACTCGATCCACTTTTATCGTCGAAAAGTTTGTCGGCATTTACGAAGGAGCGAGAAAATTCTTGACAAATATCTAGCGAGTTCGGTGGTAATGCCGGCAATACGGACGCCGTTATTATCGGCTTTTAATGAATTGTTTATCTTTTGTCGAACAATGGGCACCGCCTCGCATCGAATAAATACGCTGTCAAGCGTCTCTCGAGTAATGGATATCTTTTGATCTTGTCGTCGACGTATAAAAAGAGAAGTCGAAAGCGCCGTGAGGGAGATCGACGTTACTTCGAGCGTCGCTCCAACTTTTAATATTTTTCTCCTTTTCTTCGACCCTTTCGGTGCTTGCTGGTAAGCGACGGATTCGTCGAAGGGAAACGCGACCTTTCGATTCCGTCCTCGTTCGATTTAATCTCTCGCACGCGAACACGACGAGTATATTCGTCGAGAGATCGATCGTTCGATCGAAGCTCGTTCTTTGACGCATCGCTAGTCCTGTCTGATTCTTCAAATTAACCCATCGAACGAGAATCGATCGTCCGGCTATCAAGCCCCATCTTTTCTCGTTTAACTTTCTTTTATAATGCTATCGACGTTTTCAAGAGACGACGCTGCGAAAATCGCGAATTTTCAATGCGACGTCTCGATTACGAACGAAGCCACGGATTAATGGAAACGTCGACGGATCCCTCGATCGATCCTGAGTTCCATCACTTGGTGAAAATGATTTTTGGCCTGGCGTGTAACGCCAGAACGATTCTCTCGGATGCTCGAGAAACACCAAGACACCGACGTTACCGTCGCTCGTTATACACTCAACATTCTGCAATCTACCCTTTCTATCGGCCCTAATTTATGTTGAGTAAGGTAACAGCAGCCCCACCCCACGTCTTGTGCCACGGTTAGGAAGGCTCGGTAATGTTTCAAGTGGCTTGTCCGTTGTTAATTTACCTCGGTGGGCCCCTTGATGGGGGTTTGTCTACCCGCTTGCCGCACTTCACTCGTTACGATAAATCGGTCATTATCCCGTATCGCCGCGCTCCTCTTCGACCTCCCTTCCCGACTTCCACTCGACCACCGCCCACTCGCTCCGTCGGACCCGTCGTTTCCTCCATTTTCGCGTCACTTTTTACTTGTCTCGAGGAATCGAAGATCCGAACGCTTCCCTTTCGCGTAACCTCGTCACTGCCTGACGCCAAAGCGACTCGAACTCCTGTTTACTCACCAGCGACGAGTCTGCTACGAGATAGATTTGGTTGGGGAAAAAGTCTGCAGAGTTTAGCAGTAAATTTCACACAACATTTTTCTCGAGTTTCAATGAACTTTATCGAAGCAAGTATGTCCGCAATACTTTTTCCCCAACCCAATGTATCAGGTCTACCGGAAAGTTCTGTCGTTTTTTAATTAAAAGAAACTAATTCGTTTTAGATAGATTAATTAATATTTATCGAGCGTAGTAATTTTTATCGATATTAACCACCTCTTCGTGTATATACCAAGCACCTAATTAGAAATGCAATGGTCGAAAAAGTCAATGTTCAACTTGAGATGACATTATGTGACGGAACTTTCCGGTAGACCTAATATATAGGTATACGTTCTACCGTGATGATAAAAGCAACATAATCTAAAATGGATGACCACAGTGCCTTGGATATCGTTGACACTGATGATTCTAGTCGCGAAAGGTTCTAGTAGGAATCGTTTCCGTCGTTGAGTTCCTTTCGCATCGTCGACAAGCATACCAAGCAATTTCCCTAGCCATTTCGAAGCTGGCGAGCTACCGCATCAAGGAGAGATCACTCGATCGTCGGTTTGCGCGCGAGTTAATTCAATTTGAAAAGGTATTGACTTGCGCGTACGAACGGACATACCGCTGTCGCATAATGTGATTATCGTCATCTCATTACACGAGTGCTTCTGCGTATCGAACGACCCGCCGCCGTGCGATACATTCATCGTCTTTCACGAGCGTCTCTCATCCTCTCCTTCGGGATTCATCCGAGGATTCCGAGGATGGCGAACCACTCGAACCCGCCACCCTTCGCGAAATCGATCTTGGAATCGCGATCGCGAAAAGAAAGTTCTTCCAGCTTTCCTTCGGTCCCTGGTTAAAAGCTGTCCTAGAAATTCGGTCTCCATCGAAGATCGAGCTTCCTTTCGCCGCTTGCCATCGCCTCGAAGTCCTCGAGAGTCATCGGAGGTTCGAAGGTTAGGCGCGATTCGCTCGCGAAACGCTTCCGTCCCTCGCGACAAGCTCGCCTCGTAAACATATACTCGAAACGAGGACGAACCCTTTTCCGCGTATCCTCGCACCCTTTTCACGACGCGGCAGGCCGACTCGGTCTGGAACATTAATATCGCGAAATGAAGCTCATTTGCATATAAATAAGGCGGTGGGGTGGTACGACGAAGGGGAGAGACCAGGATGAACCACCCACTTGCCGACATCCCTGCCGGCCCCTCTACCCCCAGTTCCACAAGACCAGTTCACTCTCGACACCCTCCTCCGCCCCTCCCCTCACCGGCGACTCCTAGCATCGTAACCCACGGTCCCTCGAGTCTCGACCACCGCCGACCCTCTCTCTCTCTCTCTCTCTTTTTGCCTGTTCCCCTGCTCCCTTGCCTCTTCTACACCAGCACTCCTCGCCACTTACAAAAACCCCACCCCGGACTAATTACACTTACAGACAAAGCGGGTCGAGCCGAGGGGTCGGTCGACTCTCTTCTTCTTCTTCTTCTTCTTCTTCTTCTTCTTCTTTACCATCATCGCCACCACCTCCCTCTCCTTCGTCCTTCTTCTTCCACTCCTCTGGCTTCTAGGTCTTCGTTGGTCCGTCCACCCTCCTTCGCCCGCGACCTTGCTTCTCCCTCCCAATAGTCTAGCTCCCGTTGATACCAGGTCGCAATGACCACGCGATAATTGCGATTGGCGAGGTACGCATCCTGCATGGAGCCTCCTGCTGACGGAAGAAATTTGTAGCTTCCATCGGTCGTCTTCGTTTGATATGATGGGTCTCGTTCGATGAATCGAAGGGTACTTCGTCATTAGGGTTCAGAATGCGAGCACCTATCGATCGTTTTCGACAACGTCGGTGTCGATAAGCTGCCAGGTGTCTGAAGCGCCATGTAAGTGGAAGAGAACTCGATGGTTTCGTTTCATTACTGAAAGTAGGAAACGGAATATCGCATTCGGGCGGGTAATCGACTCGACTATCGCGACAACGATAGTGTGACCCTCGCGGATCGCCAGGCCTCGGGTCAAGGGGAGCTCGCGCGGGCAAGGGCGCTTACTTCCTTGAAGTAGGACTCTTCGACGGGAGTCCTTACTCGTTACCCTAGATTAAAGGTCTGATAAACTTCGACCGAATTAACTTGAAAAATTCATCGTAAGGATTCACGAAAGATTGGATCCCACGAACACTGTCGATCTCTCGAGAGAAGATACGAAGAAAGATCCTTTGAACGTCTTAAAGCATCGTTCGGTGGGATCCGTGAAAAGCGCGGTACAAAAAAGGAAAAGCTTCGAAAGAAGGCCGAACGTCGCGACCTCTGCCTGCGACGCAACGATAAAACCGTATCAGAATTTAGCGAAAGTCGCATATCGATCGTCGTGACAGAGATATCGAATCGTAGAGTGGGAGCAAGAGGATTCGGCTTGGCGAGGGAGGGACGGACGGCCGCTTCGACCAGCGGATAGAAAGAAACATAAAAACTCGTATTACCGATTCCGGAATACGGCCATTAGTCTGAAGTCAGCACGGCTATCGTTTATTAAGCGCAAACAGATATTAATGTATTTTTACACGCGCCCACGGGTTTTCGTTGCGCCCGACGACGCCGACGTTGCCGACGCCGACGCCGCCGATGCCGCCGCCGCCGCCGCCGCCGCCGCCGCTGGCGCGGCTCGCGGGGTCGAAGCCAAATCCAATTACTTTTATTCGGGCGAAATGAGTGCAGCTAAGTCATTAATACTAATCAATGGACCGGAGCAGCGAGGTGCAGGGGTGAGGGCTTGCGTGGTGGCGTACGAGCGCGCGCGCGTTTCGCAGGAATTACCCATAACTCAAACGGTCGAAATGACTTTATTGCAAAAAAGTTGAGCTTTGCTCGCGGCCTCGCCGCCGCCTCCACCACCTCTGCTCTCTTTTCCCTATTGCCGTACATTGTTAAAGGTCCACGCTCACCGATAAGTAATGTTTATTGTTGCATTTTCAACGAGTCGCGATATCACCTCCCCCTCCAACCCCACCTCACCGCCTTCTATACCCATCCTTCGTCCCTCGTGTCGTCCACTTCGTTACGCTCTTTCGAAACGCGATTTTCTCCGCGTTGTCGTCTCCCACCCCCCTTCTCCGTTCCCTCCTCGCTTCGTCCCAGCCCACGTATCGATGCAAGGACGATACAGTCTCGATGAAGAAACGCGAGGATTTTTCGCGTTAACGAGATGGTCCGCAGGGGCTAACGATCTTTATCATTCGATCGAATGCAATGCTTCCGTGGTCGGAATACGTGACGCCATTTTTTCTCCATTCCATCCATTTCCCACCGTCAAATGGCGTCGCTCTGATCGTCGTAGTAACGACGACAAGAACGACGAGAGCCGCTGTTTTTCTCACCGTCTGCTCGGCGGCAGTAGGAAGACGCGTCTCGTCTCAACGCGGCGCACGTGGCCGGAACGCGTCAGCTTCCGAACCCTTCCACGCGTTCTTGAGCACGATCGAGGCATCCGGCGACGACCAGAAGTGCCATTGGGATCAGATCTCCGGGGGAATCGTTATAGACGCCTTCCAATGCGAGTTCTATCGTCGCGATCGCGCTCGAAGGATCCTCGTTCGCGCTTAAGGACCTTGCGCTTCGATCGAGCCAAATGCCGTTCAATCAGCCCGGCTCGTGAGTGAAACCGACGCTGCTGCGATACTTGAGAAGAGGAAGTTGCCTCTTCGCCCATTTCGATATCTTTTGTCCTTCGTTCGTCCGGATAAATGGACGTCCGACAAACGGTACGAGTACGAAACTCGCAATTTCGTCGCTTGCGTTTCTTACATTATCGGAATAAATTCGATTCTTGGTTCAATCGTCGTTGCACGCGTCATCGTAAAACCGTACGATAATGTTCCGCGATATTGAACGTACGCGTGCGTAAATCACGCTCCCTCGAGGCACCCGAAACGTTTAATATAATAAACAAGTTAAACGGCGAGTCGCCGCTAATCTCTTACTCTCTCGTAAGGTCGCGTTGTTCGAGTTATAATTCGTGTTCGAAAATCAGGCAAAATTCGGAGTATTAGCATAGAGTGGTCTCGAACGCTCTGCGCGTGTCGACGAGGGCAATGGCGAACAGATTAACTTACGAGAAATACCGATAGTCCATAAACTTGCGTTCCCGTAGTTTTGCTGTAGATCTGTGTGCATACACACACACACACACACACACACACACACACACACACACACACATATATATTTATTTATTTATATTTATATTTACACACATATATATATATATGTATGTATGTATGTATGTGTGTGTACGTATATATGTATAAGAGAAGCGCATCGCCATCCGTACGTACGTGAAAAAAAATGTTCATGCATAGATGCATATACGTATAGATTGCGAGCACTTTTACAAGCAAAATGACCGGGATAGCCGCGCATTCGACTAATCCCCCTCGCCTCGTTCATTTAATATGGGGTAGCCATACTGGCGGTAGGTATAGTCGTTTACGAATTTGCGTGGAAAAAAAATTGAACTGCCGTAGTGCCTCCTGCGCCTCCTATTTTCGTTCGTTACCTATCGACCGAGCTTTATCTATTTTTTATGCAATGAAACGCCCGCAGATCGCCGAATCCGCTACACTCCGTATCAACCTCTCTAACTAT
>JAITYT010002686.1:70482-85031 GCA_025433975.1 Liostenogaster flavolineata | reverse complement strand
CGTTTTCTTTTTTTTTTTTTTCTTTTTTCCAACGGCGTGACGTTCCAAGGAACGTCACCGATGTCACGGAGAATTGGCGCGGTCGAATCGAGTCCCGCGCAAAGAAGCGGCCGACGCGACGTCGTCGATTTCGTAGCCGCGTTTAATCGTCGACACGCCGCAAAGAGTCGAGACGAAAGTTTTCACGCCGATACGCCGAGTTTCCATTTACCATGGGAAACGTTATCGTTCGATCGAAAACTCGTGGAGGCCGTCGATGCAACGTGGAAGCGTGTCTCGAATGAGCCGATGGCGCGCGCGATGCCGCGAGTTTGTTATCGACCGTTGGTGTCTCGCGACGAAGCGTTATTACGAAGCCGGCTGAAGCTAAACTCCGATGGTTCTCGCGGTCAGAGACGAAGAATAATCGATTTTCGGAGTATCGAACGAGTACCGCTTCGATACGTCGATTACGTCACCGACGATCAGGCACTTTTCTACGAATCGAACGTTCGCTCTTGCTCTTACCTCGACGCGCATCCTTCGTTCTTTTTGATTACGAAACTCGCGGTTCGTTCGTAAGAGGATCGGCGGATGAAGCGACGATACCTTCGATTTTTACCGCTCGAAGCGAGCGACTGTTGAAATGCACGCGTAATTGGAAGTCGAGAGGGCGATTGGTTATTCGACTCCGCTGTTAAAAAATTTTCACGTACCTACGAACACGTGCTTTCCAACGAAAATTGAAGCGAATTAATAACAACGTTCGTGTTTTGGCAATGAATCGGCATTCGAAGCTCGAGTCTTTTTCATTCTCGGCCTGGTTGACGTTGTTAACGTCAGAAAGTTTAATTCCATTGCAAATTACAGGGTCAAAAAGCGAAATTCCTCGGAAAATGTGGAAAGTCTAGGGGCAACGAAACGTTATCGAATTATTGCAAATCTCTTCCACTTACGCGTCGTCTCGTTATTGTATCGTCGTGCGTCATCGACATCCAAACGCGAAAATACTGCAGCGTTCTTAACGCATTGATCGCCGTAACAGGGTTAAACGAATTACGAGCTAAATTTGCTGAGATATTAAAATAAAGATAATTTATACGAAGATATTAATGTAAAAAGTATTAAAATTAAAAGAAAACTAATAAACACGACTGAAACGAATTCTTCCATTTGGAGTTGGAGCGATCGATACGTTGAAACATCGAACGAAGGCTTGTTTGAGTATTGTAACGGGAAATGGCGATCCTTTCGACGATCGACGAAGTCGCGTAAATAATAATCGTTACGGTACGAATTAAATTGACGCGTATCCCGTACTTGAATTTTCGCTATTTACCTGTTGGTTGACGACGATATCGGAAGTTGGATATTTCTAAGGGTGACGCGTGTACGCCGTGTGAATGCCCACGCGTGTAAACGCGAATGCTTCGTCCGATACGCTTCGCCGATGACAAATACGAAGAAAGATTTCGTTGGTACGAATCCGTTTGTCCTCGTAATATGTACTTACTCCATCGGAAGGAAGACGTCGTTTGGAAATTCGACGAATTCGTCGGATTCCACGTTCGAGAAAAATACGCACGTATCTACGTTCCCTGTAAAACGTTCTGATATAATTTGCCTTGCGTTTATTCGAGCGTCAAGATCGCACAAATAGATTGTCATTACCATTTCTTTCATCGATGCTTCGCTCGAATACGTTAGATACTCGCAGTCGTTTACGAAGGAAACCATAAACGGACACGCTCCCGAGTTTCCGCCGCGTGTAAATGCTGGCCCGTACGACGCCATATTAATACGTACAATTTTTCGTAATATCCCGCGTCGAATTATGATTAAAATACGACGTAAGATTGTGCATAAGATGTACTTCATTCCCGATATAATGGGTCATATACCACGATAGTACTATAAAGTCTTTACCTAAAAGTGTAGCTAGGAGCGCAAGGATAGCCTGTACATACTAAGAGACATAGACATTGTAATATTACGACTAACTTTTAATATCGTAGCTATAAAATAGCTGAAATTCATGCAAAGAAAATTTACATGGTTAAAATAAACTTTTAAAAGTAAAGACTAACTTTTAAGGTTTTACTTTTAAGCGCTGACGAGCAAAGTGATCTGTTCCTAAAATAAAAAATAAAAAAATAATAAAAGTTGTATCATAAAAGTAAAAAAGGTTTACGGTTGGGAAAAATTCAGAATTCAAAATTTTGATTAAGGGGGCGGGATAGGGCGTGGGGCGGGAGGGGAGTCGCGATATCGTACGTTGTCCTTTTGATAAAGAGAAACATTTGTACAGAGATATTCCGGTTATTAAATTTTATTACGTGAAAAAGCGAGAACGGCGGGAAGATACGAGAAACTTGGGTGGACTTGGGTGGAAAGAAAAGATGGGGGAGGGGGGGATGTGGTATAACAAATTAGAAATCATGTGTATTTTCTTCGTGAAATTGATATTCAATAGATTATTACGGAAATATAAACATGAGTATTAAAAATGTGAATTGTATTCGTGAGTGTCATATTTCTAAGGAAGATAGATCCACGGGCGAATGTTTTATAGCGGTTTCCAGTTGAATTATTTGCCCTTCGACGAAAAAAAAGACAAAAAAGAAAATAGACGTAAAAGAAAAAAAAGAGAAAAAAATGTTGCGCGTAGGTTTCATCGAAAAGAAGCACCTAGCTACTGTGAATCGACAAATCAAAGGTATAACGAACGAGAACAATTTACGAAGTAATTATTATCAAAACGCCGCGCCAGTGAGTGTCACCGAGAGGAAACTGCTTCTGAAACATCGCCCAGAGAAACCAAAGTTCCTATTACGTTTTATAAAATATATAACTGAAATGAGAAAACTTGTAATGTACATACGAGATGCAAGTTGAATTAGCTATCACGATACAATCAGCAATTTGACGATGCTAAATGCGACGTAAAAGTCGATTGATTCCATAGCGTGCGAATGAAATTTCAATGTATTCGTCGATCGACGTTACCACGAGGGAATCCTCCATCGGTCAATACGATCAGCCATCGTCGTACCCAAATCCATCGTTCGTGATGTCTCGGATTCATGCTACGACGCCTTCGTGACCCGACACGCGATTCAATCGACCTTCCAAGCGCAGCGAGCACATCAGTCGATAATTAAGCACATGATTATACAACTAACTTAAGCAGTCGTAGCTTTAGCTTGAATGTTAGCACATAGGCACACGATATAACATTAAACTACGTATTTAAAAGAAACAGAAAATCTTAGACGTTAAGCGAATACCTGTGTAAAATCTAGTAGGTGTCCACAAGAATAAAATAAAAGCATATATTGTGGTACAAATCAAATAAGGTCGTACCTCGTGATCCTGACTATGTAACGGATCGTTGGCTTTTCAGTGACTATGAATTTTATGTACATATAATTTTACAAAGACTTATATATCATTTTTCTGTATAGCACAATTACATATTAATTTACACGATTATTTATCGAAACGTTTTCAAGATCTGACCAAGTATTATCACGAATCTCTATTCAAATGTAATAAATATGATACATCCTTTTTGCAAGTGTCAAACATTACATGTGCCTCGACATCGGTGTCGCCGATACTATCGCGTTACTTCGCTGTTCGCCACCAACTCGAAATCAAGTTTTTCGTCCACTACGATCCTGCGCACTTGTCCCGTCCACTCGATAATACCGTATCCCGTAATTCCGATGCAAAGAATTCCGATCAACCAATACAGTTTCATATACGTGCACAGGTAAGGACTCAGCGCGTACGTCAACACGGATCCCGTCGATTCCCACAGTCGAAAGTTGGAAAATGCGGCTTCTTCTCTGCCAGGGAAGAGTAATCCACTCAGAGCTACAAATAACGATAAGAAACGTGTCGTGACAGATTCGACATTTTCCTTTTATAGCTACGTCTAAAGTAGCTAGCAAGATACTAGGCATGTTCGCGTACCGTTAACTTGAACCAACCAGATGGAGTCGCACACACCCCACAATCCTGACAAAATGAAAAATATAGGGCCCTGTTCGGGCGTCGGTCTCCACATCAGCATGAAAATTAAGACAGCCGTGTGCAAACAAAAGGCAAACATCATAACGGGGATTCTTCCAGTTAACTTTACGGTCGCTCCAGTCCCAAGTGCAGCAATCGCATTTGTAACACCGAAGCAGATCATAACGAAACCAATGTTGCTGATGCCCCACGCGCAAGAAACGAAAGACTGAAAAAGACCAATCGAACCTAATTGAATATTTTTAAATATTCAAAAAAATTAGTTAAAAAACCACGTCGCATCAACTTACGGCATTATAATCAGCGAATAAGAAAGCTTGTTCCGCTCCAATGAATATTATCATAGGCAGTATCAAGAGCTGACTTTTCTCCTTCAGTAACTTCAACGTTACCGAAAGTAATTTTATTCCTGATAGACTGCTGGCTGACACTGGTCTTCCCTTGTCGTATCTACGAAAGGGACAACGTTATTTCGAAATTGCTTTGTACATCGTCGACATCGAAACCATGTAATCCTAAGTAATATTATAGATGAGGATATCGTGGGAGGATGGAAGTAAGGCAGAGAAGTGCACGATTCAAACGGAATTTATCAAAGGCGCTCGATTAAGATCGAAGTAATACTCAACGGAGTCTAGCTAAAAGAAAAAGAAGGAGATAAAACTTTCTCGAGAAAATTCGATACAAGCTAATTTCATTATTGATGTAACGAGATGGTCGCAAATTTCTTTCCCCTTCTTAACTTAACATCACGATTAAATCCGAATGCGATTACATCGTAGAGTCTTTGACATCGAAACTTTAAAGACGTTCTTTTTTGACCGTCTTGATTCGATAATGACATAATTGCTATTCTGTTCTATCTACCGTAGCCTTGGTAGAAGAACCCTTGCTGCCCCTCGGGTTAAGAGAGATTCGAAATTCGTATGGACAAGGTCAGTTGTCCCTTTGAAGTAGAGATGTCTCCGAAGAGTTCTTATTCGTTACCCGAAATTAATTTCACGAAATGATACTCAACAAAGAATCTTCTACAATAGTAGATCTATAAATTCGTTTAACGAGCGATGTATTGCAATGCTTGTTATTTCATAAAATATTACATTTTTTTATATGTGTGCGTTGTATATCAGTAAAGGAATATTAACTTGACAAACGAGCAAACTGTTACATGGATTCTAGCGAGAAAAGGGCTGCATACTTTTTTATCTATCCAATATCAATGTAATTCGTTAGAAACAAGGTACATGACGTGCCATCTAGTGTCGTTTTCAGAAGGAACTGGAACTAATTGCTACGATATTCGCTAGATGGAGCTAACGGTATTATTAAAATCAACTTTCTGCGATATTAATGATTTATCCGGCGCGCGTATTTTAATTAAAACATTGTCGTATCTTTAAAAACAGAACATGAATTTTAAAACAGAGTCAGATGGGTAATTCCGGACACATTATTATTACATTTAAAAATACCTCCAACTGAATTCGTGTAAGCTTGTTTAATTAATAAGAAAGAAGAATCTCGTTGATCATCATGTCCCAAATTTTTAACGATCGTAGAAAAATCTCACGCAATATTATGAATATTAATTCATTCTCACCTCGATAGCGAGTCGACTCCAACCGCGATAATCAAGGATGCCAAGATCATGAGAGTTAAGTAAATGCCAGATATTAAATATATCCTTTCTATCGGTGGTTGCTCCAAGTTCGGATTTTGTTCGGTGGAACTCTCACCGCAGAAATTAGCACCGCATGCTTGCGCCACAATGCTGCTGTTTAAAGTTACGTTCGGAGCCGTCTTGTCTATTCCATAGGATAGAACTGCAAGCGAGAGTAACTTTTATTACGATATCTCGCACGTCAAAATCCATCGAGCAATCTTCACGATATTACGATGGAAAACGAACGAATGTAACGTAGTTTTTTTATTTCTTATAACAATTACGTTCGTATGAGAAACGAGACTAAAAACGGCGGTGTTCTTTTCCAATTTTTTACGACCTTAATCACTTAAAAGGCAGTACACCATAACGGAGAAACGAAGACGCGTTTTATGATACCGTAGGAAATTATTCAATCAACACGCACCATTATACGAAAGCGTAGAAACTCGTATATCCCTTGGTGGTCGCAAAGTATGGCCTGTAGGCGATTTTTATAACCGTCGAATAATTTATGGCGGATCGAGGAAACTATTGACTTACGTGTTGTGACGGAGGGTAGAGCATCGCGCCATAGAATCGATTACGACGCTCCCGAGTTTCGGTCGTTTCTTTTAGCAGGGAAAGTATGAGTTTATCGGAAAAGCTACGTACAAACTTTTTTACTATACATACACGCCTAGTTATCGTTATAATTTGACTACTAAATTTTATGTACTTCGCTCGACCTTAATCCCTCGTTAAAATAACTTCTGTTTTTCTCTTTCTCCTCTCTCCTTTTTTATCTTTTTACGACCTGCAATAAAACTGTAAGATACTTTTCATAAAACAAACTCGAACAATTTTTTAATTTACCTTGCTCCTAGTATTTTTATTTATTCCGGAATAGCGTACCTATGCGTTCTATTTCCGTCTGATTTTTATCTTCGCGTTGATACAACCGGACAGACGTAACAGTTCAAAAGAAATACGGAAAAACAATCGATGGAAGACGAAATTCCAACTTCGTAGTTTTTATAACGCGGGAAAACGGTTCGCTTCGTACAACAAAATGGAGTGCCATCCCTTTTTAAAATCTTTCTCCACTCTCGACTGAAATATTCTCGATGGCTCCACTGAAGGATAACGACCTTATCTCGGTTTACGTACGAGACGCGTTGAAAATCGTGTGTCAATCGGTGGGATTCTCTTCGAAGGCACGGATTGCAGTTACGATACGAACTTTGATCATACGGGGCATCCTATTGTAGAAAACCGGTCCGTAAATATCTCGTCCAGATGCATAGGAAATGAAATATTCTTATAGCTTTTTTATCTTTTTATCTCGAGGAAGAATAGTGTGCAATGAAGATTTGTTACGAGGCCAATCGAGATTTATGTTTTTAAATTATGCGAATCGTTCTTTTCTCCATCGTTTAAACGAGTTTTGGCTCGTTCGTATGAAACGCAAGCGGTTCGGCAATAGATCGATGCACGTTGCGACGTAAAGACGGTTATCCGATCGATAAACTCCGGTGTTAGACTTTCCGTTCAGGCCCGTCCTCAAGGACTGACCGCAGACTTTAGGTTCCCATTACACGACCGCGAGCGTCTGCTCCTGATCGTGAGACTAAATATTTTGCTTAGGCGACCATCGGTTTTTGTTCAATTAATGCTTAAAGGAAAAAAGAATATAATATTAGGTCTACCGAAAAGTTCTGTTCGCTTTTCAAATAAAAGAATTGATACATTTTCGATACATTAATCAATATTTACTGGAAAATACAATTTCCATTATTACTAACCACCTATTCACGTATATATCGAGCACGTACATAAAAAATCACACATCTCAAAAATCAATGTTCAACTTTAGATAATATTGTTTGACAGAATTTTTCGGTAGACCTAATATTTAAAAGAAGTTAATATAATTTATTAAAAGATGATAACAGCGGCTCTTAACATTTCTGTTTATTCTCCGGTTAACCCACTTGACTTAACGTGTTAACGAGACGACACACATCGGTTGATTCGTTGTTGCTCCGGACTGCTAATATTACGTATTAATACGTCCTTTGGTTACGTAGAGAAACGTCTTCGTCGAACGATAAAATTCGATGCATCGTATGGTACGTTCTAATAACGAAGAGGTCGTTAAATTCAAATTTCCCGCCTAATTTAACTCTCTACATTTCAACCCCGCACCGCGCTCCCTTTAGGCTTTGGCGAAGGTTGATAAAGCGGGAGAATTGCTTTCCACATGCAACACCGCATCGAAAACTTTAATAATCTCGATCGGTTGCCTGCAACGAAACCCTTTTAACCGCACATAGTGAAACCTTGTTCCGCGTTTGATTCGAAATAGATGTTCGATTACGTCGACCATAAATCCCGTTATTGTTACGAAACGTATAACCAAAAGCGCGATCAGAGTCTTGACTGGGCATTTTCTAGCGTTTATGCGCGGCAAAAACTATCTGCTCTCTCTCCAAGGTACTTGGCTTTTTCTGCAAAAGTCGCGAGAGGATATCTCCGTGTGAAATAATTTCGTGGTGATTAAAAATTCTCGCCCGACACTGTAATATCGTTGTCAAAATTAAACTTTACTTATATTTCGTAAATGCCGAAAAATTCATATGCATTCGTCGTGGCGAGGCGTTAGAAATACAGATAATATTGACTTTTTCGTATTAGAATTATGGCAAATGCTAATGTAAAAATGCAAAAACGTAAAATCGCTCGTACAAATATTTCCCGCAAGAATATATTTTCATCGTGAAAATGGTAAGACGCGAACGGAAGTCGATACCGTGACTAGATGTATACAAAGCTCGCCTTTGACACGTCCGCAAGCTACACGATCCCACTATGCGATCATTAAAGTCGCAAAAAGACAAGCTCGAGGACAAAGAAAGAGTCGAGACGACGAAAGCGCTTTAATGGTAACGATCGAGTTTTTCGCACGGTTAAAACAGGACTGGCTAAAAAAAAAAACTTCAGCTTTAAAAAAGCCAGATACAAAGTTTCTCTTGTGCCTTGTTAAATGAAACTTCTTGATGTCGTCGATACGGAGTCTTCTTGCAGAAAGCCTTTGATTGAAAGCTCTTAGGGTATCCAGACGTTTAAGTCGATTAAACTCGTTACATACACGCGTCCTCGAAAAGGGACGATCGTAGCAAGACGCGAAGGCGAACGTGCGCGAACTTTGATCCAAGTAAGAGAACAAAAATCGAGGATACGTACTGGCGGAGGAGATTAGGTTACCCCAAACCTGAGCCATTTGGTAGAACATGAAGAAAAGGCCGAAGAACCGTGTGACGAGAACGTCGGCCGCCATGTCAGAAACTGAGGCATAAGCTTCCGCCACGATCGATAGATAAGTGCATTTTGCGCACCACAAGGGTCCACCGCCGAGACCCACCATCGCACCAGCCGGTATCATCGTGTAAAATCTTGGGTAATATTGAGACGCGATGAAGGGCACGTAGGTTAGGATCGCCAGGGACATCGTCCATTTGCATCCAAACCAGCTGTAACGTGAAACAATTCCGGTAAGTTCCGTCCTTAAAACGAGACCGTTTAGATAGGGTAATGAACGAAACGATCCTCGACTCGCTTGCTTCAGCCTTGGACCAAGCGCGTTCAGTTGTTCCAGTTTCGTTGCGTTTATCGTATCGAGAACGTTAAGAGGTAACTATTGTCTCTTTATTTCTGTAATTAATATATTCCTACCCGAACAATCATTTTAAGAGATGATGCTAGTTAAAGTACGAAGTTGGTGGATTTTGTTACCGAAATGCTATTTAAAAATGTTGGTGTTTTAGTAATTTGATAAAAATCGATTGAGTGCTCGTACCGTAAAAATGTTGTTTAACACGTTCACGAGGTTTAAATCGCGTATTTCTCCATCAGGCTGGTAATCGTAATCACGTCGTCGAGTTCATCGGTAAAACGTAGTAAATACTAAACGAAAGTTCAGGATCGATCGTTTAACCGAATATATTCGTTATAGTATTAGTTATCCAATTGATTAAATTTTTTCCATAATTTTATTTAATAAATAGAAACTGTGACTAGATTCGTTCGTAACACCAGTGACACACTCCGCTTGATGGGACAATCGAGAGTGTACCACCGGTGGTACACACCGTCGTAAACGCGTTAATATGAATTCATCGACGAGATTATTTTCACTTATACGCTTCCCTCTTGTCGGAGACCGGCAGAAGCAAATTGGCATAATTCTCTTCGACGTCCAACGCGATGACACCCGAAGAAGCAATAATTTGCACGATGGTATAGTACGTATAATCAACGAGTACGACGATTAAACTGCTCAAATGCGACATTCCGTAACGCGTAAAGTTATAGTCGCAAATAAAGTTATAGACGCGGGTTGAATTTCCTTTGATTCCCTTGATTCATACGACTCGGTCGAATAAAAAAAGATATCGCAAATTGACTTAATTCTCCATAATCTTTTCCGACGTCGACCTCGATGTTCCTTCGAATTACAAACATTAAGCGTTTGCAAAACATCGTATTTAAATCGCGCGGGATGAAGTTGCAGCCATTTCGAATCAGGACGAGAACTTCTCGCTTAATAAAGATTATTGCCACTCTTTCCAGTTACTCGAATCGATAGTTAGTCCGATCCTCGCACGAAGTTTCGTAATAATCCTAATTCCGCGATTGTTTTCTAGACTTAGGTTGTATCGACTCTACACAGTACCCTTTCGCGTTAACTCATTGAGATGCCCGATTTTTAACAAACAAAGGATCCAGATTGCACAGAATTCACTAAGCCAAAAATGATGAGAATTCGCTAACACAACGATTAATCACAGTAATTTCAAGAACTGACTAACACATTTTGACTCGTATAAGTTAAAAGTTAAATAAATCGTATGCAAAAGATGGGACAGTTTTCAACCTACTTAATGCTAAAGAGTTAAAAAGAGTAGAACAGCTAGAATATCTTCCTTCGGCTTAAGCAAGGCTTGATTTAAGGCAAGCATTCTTGCCGACTAAGACACGTTTGTTGTTAACATAGAGTGGCAAGTCGTATTCATCGCGTGAACGCGAACAGTTGATAAAGTTCTTCACGTTTTACGTGTTCATCCGCCGCTCTGATATCGATGAGGCAACCTAACAGCAATATTAATCGTCAATCAAGTACGTTTTGCCTCACGAAACTGGAACGTACTGAAATTTAAAGTTGTCTCAAATATTGAAAGCAAAGCGGAGCAATTAAAATAGTACAGTAAATAAAAGCGTACTTATCGCATAAAATACATAAATACGAATGATTGATAACGATAAATACTTTCGAGTGAGAAATGGATTTAAAAATGTACGCGGGAGAGTCGCGTTACACACGTAGATAGAAAATGTCGCTATTAAACTCACCTTATTACCAGGGCGGGCAGGAATACGTTGCTGAAGATTAAACTCCCATAGATCGATGCGAGCGTGAATGTACCGAGAGATTGACTCGCGTTAATCGAGCTCTGTAGATTTGACGCTCCCATGAACGCGGTAAAATTCACCATAAATGCGCATCCTATCAGTAAAATGTTTTTCATGATTCGCCGTCTCTCCGATGGCTTGAAACCGGTGATCTGTTTCATATCGACGAAGCGTCCCTGCCCGTTTTTCTTCTTTGCTTGCATGATTCTAAGATTCGAATGCAATCGAACGTATTCTGTTTGGGTGAGCTCTTATCTCAGTTCGCATCACGCTGACCTTCTCACGCCATTATAGAATCTATCGTACGATGAACACTCCTTGAACACGACCTATCAACGATTGTTGAAATGAGAATAATTAAAAGTTGAAAATGACCATTTTCTATTTTTCGAAATGCAGCGTTGCAACGAAACAACGTAATGGAACGCAATCTAGTTCCTATAAAATCGAACGATGTTTCAATCTAGGCGGACGCGCAATTATATCGCCGAGTTTGTCGCGTAAAATTAAATCGAAATATAATTTATAGGATACACAGTTCTATAAAAAAAAATCTGCTCCGATAAACGAAATAGAAACGACAAAATATTCTCACCGTGTGTTCTCCTTGCTGTCTGGAAAAATTATGAAAGCGTTAGTAAAGGAAAAAAATACCAACGAACGCAGTATCGACGAGGAACGCAGATTACGAAATCGACAAAACTGAGGATGAAAGGAGCCGCTTTGAACGTCGTTGGTACTTTCGAAGCCCGAAATAACGTTGAGTCACTCGTTTGGAATTTTCTACGTCGAACTTTCTAATACAAATCGTTCTTTCTCATCGTGGATTGGTTCAACAGCGATTAGGCAATACCATAATTTACTGTCGATATTGCCGTTACATAATCCCTAGGTTCGTTCGTGTAACATCGAAGTTCGTAATATAGTACGAACCCTTTCTCGCCTCTGGTCCCAAAATCGAATGACAAGACGCTATCGTGCGTTTGCATCTGACGTCTCACGAGTTATTATCCGCGCCGCAATCTACATCAATTTCATTGACGGTGACAAGGTAGCCTCGGATGCCCTTTGCCGTTGGAGATTCGATGATCGACAATTTGCTTAACATTGCGTGTTTCAGGTACAACGTAGAACGCTGTACGAATCGACGATGCTATTTCTATATAAATGTGGGCAGATATGACTGCGTTAACGACGTACTATGTACCTCTCCAGTGTTACGGTCGCTTCGTGCTCGTTCGTACGCGCGTTTCCATATTTCGCGGTACGCTGTACACGAATTTCCCTCCATTCGTCAAATCAAGATTCGCAGAGGGACGTGGAAATTTTTCTATAGCATAAATCTCTTATTTAACACTTTTCCGACGAACATCGGGTTTGATTTTCCATTTGCAATCGAGATTTTGAACCGATAATCGCCACAGGATTTTTCAAAAGAAAGAAGAATCGGTACGAAAAAATTCAGTTTCATTCGGTCGAAATAAAACTATCGCGAACTCCTTGTATAAGAGACAAGGCCGAACACGGGTGAAAGCTGTTCGCGTCGCCTTTACCTTCTACGTATTTCGAATGAATTATTCTTCTTCCAGGTGATAACGCCTCGTCTCGTTAAGTCAATCGACGATCGAAAAATTTTTCTTTTTTTCATTCATTTTTCCTTCCTTCTTCCGTTCCTTCCTACCTCTCTCCACCTTCTCCCCCCTCCTTTCGCGTAATAATCGTCAGAGCGCGAATCGTAACAGTTGTAACGTTAAAAAATCCAACTTATGAATATGTATTTCACGAGCTGCAATTGCGAGAAACGCTGGATAGCGATAGTGCCTTTCTACGTGTTACGCATGAAGGAAGAAAAAAAAAAATTGAAAAAAAATCCAAAGTTATCAGCTTCTTGCATCGAGGGCGGGAACTCGCGCAAACGACGTTTTTATCGCTCGAACGGAGACGAAGGATCCGACTTTATTGGAAATACGTTCTTCCGCGAGATTCCGAGCGATAAAGAACATCCTTCGAGGAAGCCACGAGACACGATGTCGCGCATCCTCGGCTTGACGCTTCGAGCGGAAGCGAGACGGAGTCGAATGCGACGCGTGGGACGAGAGGCGGTGGGTGTGTCTCGCGCGATGGCTTTGGCTGATCTGGAGATCCGATCGCATCGAGAGAACCGCGTCGACTCGATCTTTATCGAGGCTCCATGCGTCCTTGAAGAGGCACGCGTGTGGGTGAGCGTGAGTCGCGCCTTCCCCCGTGTCGAAGCTCCTTTCTAGTCACGATGCGGCAACGCGATACACATTTTCAATCGGCAGTCGTACGCGTGTATCGCCGACGAAATCGGCATTCCTCGGCCACAGAGGCGTCCGATTCCAATTCCAATCGAATATTGCAGCGAACGTCGAGGAAAACAGACGCCAGAAGGAAGAAGGAAGTAAGAGACGAACCGCGATGCCACTGGAAAGCGACGTGTTGCGCGAAAGATACGGTCCAAAGACTTAAATCCGATCGAGCGGCGAGGGACAAACGTTCCCGTCTTTCGAGCGATCGGCTTTTCAAAACGCGCCATCGACTAGCGATCAACGCGTTCGTCGCCTCGTCACCCGCATTCGGGTGACGCTTTTCTTCTTCAAGTTAATTAGGATTTTAAATTGGAATTTTAAAAGGAATTTAATGAAATAAGCATTGAAATAAAAATATAGGATATACGACATAAAAATATGTAAAATGCTTACTCGATTTGGGTCGTTGCTAATCTCGCTTTGTTTACGTTCTGGCGCTCCAACAGTTGGATTTGGGCCTCGCGAGAAACTCAACCGAATCGCGCTGGGAGACGAACGTGTTAAATTGGATTCTTAAAAGGGATTTAATGGAATAAGAACGGCTGAAATATAAGTACAGGATATACGACATAAAAATATTAAAAATATACGCATTACGTTATACGTTATACATTATTCCCGCTCTGTTAACGTTGTGGCGCTTCGACAATCTGATTTGGGCCCCGCGAGAAACTCGACAGAATCGCGCTGGGCGACGAACGTATTTCAAAGAAGTTTAATTATGTTTCCGCGCTTATTTTACTCCGCAGGCCGACGTCGCTCGAGATTGGAGATGGGTGCGCTCGATCAGAGAAAAAGAAAGGAAGGAACGAGGCGGAAGCGAAGGAGGAAGGAATCGCCTTTCGAACGCGAAGCCGCATCGCGTGGAAAGGAAATTCGCGTATTAACGTTGCCAGTCTCTGTGGTAGAAAGAATCGCTTTAATGCCCGACAGGAATCTCGATTTAGCGGTCGAATCGTGAAAAACAGGAAAAGGAAGAACGCGGCAGCTAGCGGCCGAAATGACGCTGAATTTCTCGGCGCTCTCTCGTTCGCTAATCGCTCGAATCGAATAACAGTGGGTTTCTTTCATTCTCCTTGTCGGATTTT
>JAITYT010002686.1:39494-70366 GCA_025433975.1 Liostenogaster flavolineata | reverse complement strand
TTTTTTTTTTTTTTTTTTTTTCTTGAAATATTCCACGAATGCCTCATCCAGCGTGCATCGCCTCATCTAACATCTTCGTCTTGCAATTATATCGTTGATCGGTAATCAAACGTAGTTGCAATTACATAATTACAGTCTTTAACGCACAAGGATGCATACAGTAGAACGAAATGCCGATGACACGACAATTACGCATTTTTCACGTTTCAACGACAAATCGCTACGAAACGAAGGAAACAAGAATAACATCGAACGATAATCGAGCGTTCACTCATTTTCAAACTTATTTCGAGTTCGAATTTACTCGTATCGAGCATACGTAACAAATAATTAATTTCCCGTTAGACGTTTTCTTCGCGTTCAATTACAGTACATGGCTGCATTTCTTGCGTGTAAAAGCTTCTTTCAAGGAATTTGACAGAATTTTCCCGATAATTAGCTCCTTTGTCGAGAATCGGTACGATGCGAATTCGATTAAACTAGTTGCTAACTGTTAATTAATACTTTGACGTTCGGCGAGGCTACTCGTTATTCACGATTTGCATAGAACTTCTACGGTTTACGCGAGGAACGTTGCAATTTTTAATCTAGAATATATCTAGATTTAAAATATCACACGAATAGTCAATGCGAATCTCGCTGTCGCTCCGTGCGAGCGAATTCAAATACATTTCGCATGCATTACGTAGTTGCAAAAAATACAACTTTTTATACGAGAATCCCGCATGACTCGCTTATCCCGTAGAGTCGTATAAATTTAACTTAGGAATAGTCCAAGCGTTCCACAATTGCTGATGGAGTGGTTGGACGCAAAAATACAAACGACTCGCGTAAAAACGAACAAGCGAATGTCAGTCCCCGATTTTCGCAACAGTCATTTATCATCGTAATAATTCTGACTTTCCGCGCATTTGCCAATACTTTCCTTAATGAAAACATCGATGGAAAAAAAAAAGATCGGAGCGTACACATGGAACAAACCTTCGCCGATCGGTTTTTCTTCTCGACACAGTTCTCAATTTCGACTACAACGCTCGTATAATTGTCAATGCCGAATTGCAGACCGCGTCCCAGTAATTCTCTTCGTAATTGCTTCAACGTTGCCAAGCAACGGTCGCGCCATCGAAACGAAATTTCGCGCTTCTCAAAATACCGCGCTAGATAATACGATTGATACGCGTCGAAGTTAGGCTTAAACGTGAACGACGCGGAAAGGCGACGCGAACCCGATTCAATACGTACTACTATGCGCTCTCCCTCGGCCGATTCGCGTCCAACGATGCACCCATCGACGCTCCGGAAGACCGTAAATATCACCCACTTACGCGGAAGTGCGTCATGTCGAGTCCTAGCTCGTGATCGGTTTAGCCGCGCGCGACGGATCAGACGTGACTGCGTCACGAAAGCCGATGATCGAAAGAGAACCGGCATTTTCCCCACCTACGATTAATATTGTCTACGGTCTCGCCTTCTCGCTGACAACGAGTCGACGTAGGATGAGCATTTTTTCCTCATCGATCTGTCATTCGCAAGGAAATCGATCGGTATCGATCTTGCGTCATCGAAACGAACGATTTCCTTCCTTCGAGCGGATTTGCTCGCTTTCGCGGTGGCCATCGATACGCCTCGTGTCTCGACGATTTACGAGGCACCGTTGCACGAGTTCCAGATCACAGCTGGTACGAGGAACGCGAGGACAGGGCGAAGTTATGCTGATCTCTCAAATCGATAATCCGCATTGATGTCACACCTACCAACCACCAGTGTCGTGATCGTTTCTAACGCGGTTTTTGTGCAACTAAGAAAAAAAAGAATATAATATTTAAAGAAAAGTTAATGTCGTTTATCAAAACTGCCATAATATGAATATAAAGCTGATATAAGTATAAGGAATATGAATATAATAGAAAAAAATATAAAGAAGAATTTATTGCAATTGGGAAAGGTTAGGCACTTCCCCAAGGCGGGGGTGAGGTTCGTCTGAAAGTGGAGAAAAAGGTCGTCGGTAGAAAACTTTGGTTCTCGAGCGGATATTTTTGGCAAGTTAACCGCGGTTCCTAACACTTCTGTTCACTCGCCGAGTCTGAGCCTGAACGAATCGGCAAGAAAAATGGGCTGGGCTGATAACGTGTTAAACTTTGTTTGATACTTCCTACGTGGAAGTTCTTTTCATATGTACGATCTAAATGAAAAAAGAAAATAAACTAATATCGTCGATTTATAAAGATCATTTCATTCGTTATTTCATTCCCTTGTAGAAAAATAGAACTTTTTAGGGACACGTCTTGGCTGGATTTTTTCACGTCTTTGTCATGGATCTGACCGATTATGGTAAGAATAGGTACTACGCAACATAAAATGTCGGTAGGTTTAGGGTTAATTGGAGAATCTTTGGTGGTGTTTCGGTTTTACACGAACGGATTTTCGATTCTTCTCTTCTTTTTATTCGTCGGTAAGGCGTGTCGCGTCGCGTCATCGACCGGCTCGCACGCCACTATTCACCGATTAATTAGAGTGGGTCTGGCACCGTTGTTCACCCTGCGGAGCGACGATTATGGAAAATACTCTACGTTTACGTCTATGACGTAGAAAAATTCACGCGACTGATTTACCGATCACGTTGTTTTACGCGTTGTTCGCCTATGTATTCGAATTACAAGTGGATTCGAGACTTCGTACATTTTTTTGTAGAACATATAAATCAAGCGTATTCCTTCCGTGAAATTGATTTTATTTAGCATCCTTTTATCCCGTTACGTGCGTTTCAGACTCGAGTCTTTGTCTAACTCGTCTTTTTCCGGGAAGTAAATAAAATGCGATTAAAGATCCCCGTTGTAAATTGTACAAAGAACGGGATCGTACGAAGACGTGGTTCGAGCTCGCGACGTGTAAATGCGGATTTGTCATAACTACGATTATCGTTGAAACGTCCAATCGTAACAGAGAAAAATCGTTATCGTAGTTCTATTGGTCGGTTAAACACGTTATTCGCGTGCTTATCGAACTTTTCCTCGGAATCGTACAACGTATCGCCGTCGTTTGACTACTTCCGCATGGCAAACTGGGAACGGAACCGGGTGAAGGAAAGGAGATCTCCGTTTTGAAATGAAAGAATGAAATTACCGTAGAAATAGCTATCTGCCTTTCATAAGAATCCTATGCTTTTTCAAGCGTTCAACCTCGTCGGATGCTGTAATACGACGAGATACGCCAACACACGACAATAATGAAAATTGCGATTTTATTCGTGTGTTATAACATTCCGAGAAAATCGCGTTACCACGTCCACGGGACGTCGTCGTTTCCGAATCGCGTCGCGACAATACTTCCCGTCCAGTCAGCCGAAATTCTTCTTGAAAACGTAGGCGTGCCTTCGTTTCTTTTTTTCACTCGTTCCTTTTTATTCTGCACGAAGTAAGTCTTGCTTTTAGACGTCGTTTTAAAATTCTATCTGCATGCATGTGCTTTAAAGAAACGCGGAGCCGTATAAGACAGCTTCATTTTTTTAGCGAATCAAATTTATGAATACGTATGAAGGAAGAGCGTGGCGGGACGATGAGACAGTCAGAAAAAGTTTTATACATGCTAATTCGAAACGTTAGAATAAATTTCCATTGATTCTGATTTAATTTAGAAATTATTTTTTGCCGAATATGATCGAAATTAAAGTTTTTGTTAGAAAAATTGCGCGTTCTTAGTTGTTTTTCTCGTTTAATTTTTCGAAGCGCATTTTACTCGTATTTTTCACATATAGAAATTTCCATGATTCGTCAACTTGTTCTGAAGTAATTGAATGGAATATTGACTCACGTAATATCTTTGAATCTTCGAGTGACACAGTTCGCTTTGTTATCACTACCCGCTTCTGCTGGCCTTCCGTATTCATTTGAATCATCCCGCATGAAGCAGAAGTTTTTTGGTAATGTCAAATAAACCCATTTCTGGAGTTTTCATTTTTTCTACATGCGCGTTTTAAAAGAGAGATTGGAAGTACCGAACTTTGCCGAATCCCAAGATTTTTCGTAAAATGCGACCAAATATGCAAACTAATGTGAAACGTAAAATGTAGAAACTTTAATTCTTTTCTAATATGCGTCTTTTGTTACATCTGATTCTTTGTTATTCGTTTTTTTTTCTACTTTTCATTCCCTTCATTACAAACGCGAATTATTTAAAACGGATTAAAATATCTCAACCGTGATTTTCTCCTGAACTTTTGAAATAATTAAAAATTCACATTAAAAACGATTTTGAACCTCTGTATTTGAAATGCTATCTCGTCTCGTTAAATTAATTTCGTTAAATTAATTCTACTGATCATGAGTTAAAAATAAGCATCGCGATACAATTCAAACTTCTAAATGTTATTTTAAAAGTGGATATTGTCTTTTCCTGGATAAATTTTTTATCCAAGGAGATAACTCACGCGCGCCGTATGTGATATATTTATATATATAAATATATGTCATAAAAATGCGAGTAAACTTGATTCGCCATGGTTCTTCGTTTTCCAGCATTATGACAACGTTACCCGGCATCCCCAGGTCAAGGAAACACAGAGCGCTGCTTCAATTTCAACAAGACGAAAATCCACGGGACGTAATATATGAGACAGCGCCCGTCAATAACAAGAGACGCAATATGATCCTAATATATCTTGAAACACAGTAAACCGTCATGATTGAACGAGTAGCCTTGATCATGTAAAAAACGAAAACAAAGCTTGCGATATTTCGCGAAAAGCATTAAATCGACACATACATTTTCTTGCGTCGATCATCGTCCAAATAACCGAAGAAAAATAACGATTCGACTTTTCGTTACGTAGAAAAATGTTGAAAAAAGAATAAGTTCGAATAAAGATGGATTTGAAATCGCGTACAGCTTCTCGCGCAATGACAATTTTTTCTAACGATTTACATTTCACAATGACCTCCCTAGCCTTAGTGACTGTCTTCTCTTTTCCGTTCTCTTTCTTTCGTACAAACTCCGGATACGCACGGAAGAACAACATATCACGAGAATTATAAATGACCTAACGGCCTTCGCGGTCGTTACATTCATTTGCGTTACGTCTGAATACGTGGCATTTACCGCAAGATTCGCGAAAATGAGAAATTTTTTCCGCGAATCGAGGGGATGGCGGTACCGTTCCAGTTACCGGAGCTTTCTTCGAGCATCCTTGAAATTCCTCGGTACGATGCTCGTAAAAGGCCTATGACGACCGTCGTAGAATCGAAGATTTAACGCGAGTCTTTGCACGTCGCGGCTTCTAACTCGTCGAAATTATACCTTATTCGTGTAACGAGTCGCGAAAGCGTAATAACAAATGAAGCTCGGTACGTAATTCCTTTCGGTCGTATCACGTACCGTTAAACGTGGGAAGCGTTCTTTCGGAAAATTACATTTTCCGCACGTACCGCTTTATCGCATTCCGCTACACTGTCTTGAAATTTTTGAAATTTATCAAGTTCCATGGTTGCCGCTTACCAAAGCTGCCCGATAAACGATAAGGCGGAGTTACGCACCGAGAAAAATTCGCTCATTTACGATTTTAACCTATCGAGAAAGGTCGTATCTCCTTCTCCTTTGAAAAGTTTCCTGATATTTCCGCAGCACCGTAGTATCTACCTGTCTCCGTCTCTCTTTCGCTCTCCTTGGATTCAGCCATCGAGAGTTAGCGCAAGTCGCACGCAATTTCTAAGTACGCGACTTCGTCTATCGCGTATGCCTCTTACGTAGATCGTAATACCCTCATAAATGATTCAGCCGCGTCTCGCTCCTATCGACGATTCATTCGAGAGGATTACAGCGACGTCGTATTCCCTTGGAATATTTCTTTCGTCGTTGCGATATCCGCGAAATGAAAAATTCAACCAAATCTCTCCCCGGACATTATTTCAAAATAGGATTAAAAAGTTGGGGAGCAAGCAGCCGACGTATCCATTGTGCGCGTTTCCTCAAAGAATTCGCGAGGTCATCGCAAAACGCGAATTACGCAAAGCGTAGTAACAATGTCGTATTTTACTATGTGCATGCGCAACGTTTCGGTCGAGCGAACATCGCTCTGCATGAACCTACGCAAATAACTACACGTGCCGTGGTAACGGAAATGGACGTAAGCAATGACAGTGACAGTCGTTGCGTTTACACGATAAATACAATCGTTAGGTGCCGCGATTTTTCTATCGAATCCGAAATGAGGCGCTACCCTTTGCCGAGCTCTCCTTCGCAAATCGTAGGGTCGGTGATCACGATCGACAATATCGCGCGCATAAAATCCTTAAGCTACGTCATCACGGAACAGTTTATCGCGGAATGTCGGTTAACTTTGCCACGGACCCCCGATAACCCCGTTTCACCGTTCGTCGAGCGTCGATTAACCGGTTAATGCTCGATGGAAACTAACTCGAAACTTCGTCCAACTTTTGGGTAAACTATGCGGATCGACGAAGACGTCTTGCTGTGAGCAACGATAAAAGGAATTAATTTATAGATATCGTCGGCGCCAAGGCTGCGATATTAAACTTAATGAGGAATGAGGGGTGGGAGGGGGATTTGCCCACGTTGTTGTCATAAATGGAGAAATCACGAATAAGGCGTTGGATTTTGTGGAAATAAACGCATTTAATATAATATATTAAAATCTGTTTAGTGCGCGATACTAAGCCGAAGAGAGATAGACTAACGCACCTATCGTATATTGTAGCTAACGAACTATCAGGTTGTTCGGAAAGTCTTTTCGTTTTTTTAATGAAAAAACGTTGTTTTTTATGATTTTTGTTCTTCTCATGTTGTTTTTATGAAAAACTGTTAGGAAATACCGAAATACAATCGAAACGGCAAATTCAGTTCCAACAGAAAGCTTGGGAAAAGTTCGATTGGAAATTAAATCGATGTTTTTCAAATACAAAATCTGAAGTTCGTTCGACTCTTACCCTTGTGTCACGGTTTCTTTCAGACGCGTAAGGGATCGATATTGCTTTATCGCGGATGATCTCGCGACGCGCGTTAACGCGATTAAATCAATGTCAACGAATACCATGCGTCGAGGTATTTATTCCACGTAGTTCACGAGGCTGTGCCGTTTCTTATACGCATTACACGGTAATAAAAGGCTCAAGCGTTCTCGCGAAGCTTATCTCTGGCATAATATTTCGTTATCTACGATTTATTTCTTTCCGAGGACCAATCGGAGATCTACGCCTTGGCTTCCATTATCCTGCGAACAGAGCGTAAAGTCAAGACGAGTGAAATACAATATACGCGTTCGTGAGAAAATCACGTTAACCCTTTACGAGAGGAACTATTCCGTGTTGCCGGAGGGAAAGCGACGAAGTTTAAGCGTGCGAATTAACGTACGAATTTCGAGGAGAAAGATTCGCAGTTATTTTCCATGGATTTTAACTCCGATTGGAACGAAATTTCGATAGAATTCGATAAGAAACTTTAAAAATTCGTGCGAGAGAGCACGAAAAATATCGAGGGAGAATATCTCGATCACAAAGGAAGCGAAAAGATCATTCTCGGTGCTTTGTCTCGCGCGACATCACGTCGAACGAAAAAATGGGCGCAAAAAAGCGATGCATTAATCCGCGATCGACGTTAACCATCGATCGAAGCGATACGTGACCGGTTTACCCATGGCGATATCACGATTTACATAGAAGCGTGCACGCGACCGTTGAAACCTTTCGTCGAGGATGCAGATAGCTGCTCGATTAAGCGCCTCTGTCGTACACGCGAAAGACGAGGGTGCCGATGAAAAGAACGCGCGAGGCAACGTCCTCCCTCCACCTTTCCGCGACATCGTAAAAATATTATTTCGCTTGGTACCCTAGACAGGCACGGAGCACATTCCACGTCACGTCGTATTTACCAGCTCAATATTGTCTTAAGGCAGATTTTTTCGTTGATATCGATTCTCTTTATTTGCGAAAGAATATACGTGACATTGGCCTAACGCCTAAAAAAAAGCGAATTTGTCATACGAGAGGTAAACCTGTCGAGTCGTGTTCTTCTCTTGTCGTTTCGGTTGTTTTTTAATAAACTTTTATTCACCAAAATGGGTAGAAAATTGTATTCCTTAAACACTTGACGTACAACATAGCGAGTAAGACTCGTGGTAAGAAATTCGAGCCAACAATAAGAAACACGAGTCTGACTCGTGGTCCAATCATGCTCGATATCTTCTTATTTTATTCACGTGCGATCCGTCGTAACATTCACACGTTTGGTATAACATCCTTAAAAAAATCGATACGGACGGCGCGATATTCGCGTGTCAGTCGCTGCGACTGGTTGTCCACGGACTAATGCTCAAAACAGTACTCGGAGATACTAATTTTGAGGTTAAAAAAATAATAATCGCGAATAAATTAAAAATATTCTTATAAATTATATATTAGAAAATTAAATTTTTTATTCATTTTATCGACAGTGTATTTTAGTAACATAATAACGTCTTATAATAAAAGTCTTATAAATATTACAAATAAAATAGTATAATAGTAATAATAGGTGTTATAGTTAAAAAAAAAAACATAGAGGACGTATATATACGTCTTTCATATATATCGTGAAAGCGTACATATACGCCTTTAGCAGTCAAAGGTTTAACTAGATTGTTCGACGCTTGACCGACCTTCTTGTTCACTGTATCCCGTGCAATCGAGACTTAGCGCTTAGGAAAAGGTGTTAAATCGAGCGCGTATAAAATAATTCCAAATAAAATATTGTAAATTTAATGAATGAGCGAGTATCGACGGATTAAATGAGATCTATTCGAGCCTAAATTGGAGCCGCGAGGTCGTTCCTCGTTATCGTCATTTACTATCGAACTGGATTCGTAATTTTGAAAAATAACATCGTAATTCGACCGACATAAGTATGCAGGTAGACTGCTACGCGTAAATGCTAACACTCGAGACACGTGAAAACACTTCGACTGCGTCGTGGTACCGTTGGAATGAGGCGAATTTTCACGCAAGAGCGGCCTCGTCGAGCGGTTATCTCAAAAAAGGGTTGAGGGCACGAACGGACGCGTTCTCGTTATTAATGTTCTAGCCAAACTTAAATCGTTGAGCGTTGACGGAGCGTCGCGTCGCAATGGCACTGCTAAACATTTAATGACATTTCGTCTCGCTCGTATACTCGAACGTAGGTCGAGCAAATGTAGCGCATTCGTCGGGGGATTCGACGTTCAGTAGAAACTCCTGCTAATTTGTCGCACGATCGCGCGGTTGAAAAAATAATATATAAAGAATATGGAAATTTCGTCAATTTTTAAAATTCACTCGTCCAACTGCCAGCTGAAACGAGTAAGGTAACGTATTCATTCATTTTACGTACGGACGCGTAATACGTTACGTTAAACTCATAACGAGACACAAGTAATTAAGGAATGAGCGCGAATGTATGTATGTGTGTACAAGATTACATGTCACGGCAAACGAACGAGATGTCCGAATCTCTACGAGAGGAAGAACGAAGGGACTTCGTCGTGATAAAGGCTCGTACGATAATCACGAGGATGACTGGACCTTATTCCGCGTTTTTCTATTTTCTTTTCTCTTTTTTTTTCATTTTCTTATAATCGAGGTAAAGGGAACCTAAAGCGACGTAAAATAGCACAGTCAAAGTATTAAATAAGCGACGCTTGCACCCCTGGATACGTCGTAAATTCTTTAATCCACTATAAATCAATTTCACTGTACGACCTAAAGAAAGACCACCTGGCAATGATCAATGGAAAATATCAATGGATGGATAATGGTCGATCAATCTCGATGGTAAGACAGCAATCAAATCCAACGAAGCCCTATTTTGACCGCAATCAAATTTCAATAAAATCTGATGGAACGCGACGGAACCTGGATTTAAAAAAAAAGGGAATACACGTATACGGTTGCATAATCGTGATATTACACGTTATAGCGTTATAGCGATATACGAAGAAAGCAAAATAAGGGAGGAAAAGCAGAAGTGCGAAATACGTCGACACGAGAAAAATGAAGGGAAAAAACGAAGGGATCTCGACACGACAACAGCTCAGATAGTCGCGAGGATGACTAGACCTTATCATGCATTTGCTCCCCTTCACCTTCTTGATTTCGAAGTAAGAAACGCAAACGACGCTCGCTCATCGTCGAGATAGTACGTTCGAGTTTAATTTCGACGATGCTTTATAACGTCGCTTTTGCGACGCTTGCTACGAAACGCGAATACCGTATGGTATTTCTCGTTAAGTTTCCTCGTCGCATCGATAAAAAATGGTGTATAGAAACGGTGTGGGTGATCGAGGTAACGTGAAAACGAGATGGAGAGAAAGAGACAGCGAAAAAAGAAAAAGGAAAAAATCGAACCATAGAGACGAAATCATTTTCGTAAATGCGACTCTAATTGGAAATTTCGCAGAAGTCAAACGTAGAACTCTGATAGTATTTTTTGCTCTTTTTCCAACTCGCGTTTAAACGTTATTCATTTATTCATGCGCTCTCGAAGAAGAAAAAACCGAGAGGGTTAACTGAAAATCGGTTCATTAAAAAAAGGGTCCATTAAAAATTAAATATCGCAAATTATAACAACGTTTAAATATTTTAATTGATGACTCGATTGTTCCTTTCATCGGAGCCACTCTTAATTAATACGTTCGCTACCGGGGACGGAATGAAGGTCCCCTCGCTGTGAACCGTGCATTTTCTACAATATTTTTACGCAACGCGCTACTCATATAACTTGTACACATAGGAAAAACATTGTAAATAAGCCAAACAAAGGATTTTACTTAAGTCTGGCGTTGAGCTACAAGCAAAATGTTAAGAACGTACACCTAACGTGACACGTTAATTTAGAAATAAAACGATGAAATACGCTAACAATAATTATATAGGAGAATAAGTAAAGTTTTTAACTAATAATAAAAACATTTTTTAAGTAAAAATATTCTGTATTTATTTCATAATATATCGATCTTCACTGATACACACAAGGCAATTTACTTTATATTCAAAATTTAAACTGTATTAATAAAAGAATTAATCGAAATAAAAATTGAAAAATACCGAGGACAAACCAAGTCATGTTTCTCTTATTCGATACTTTGAAAAGAAATGACAATTGTTTCCATACTTACGAAGCTAGCTAAAAAAGTAAAAATATTTTCTTTTGAATGCAAACATGTTCCATTAAAAAAAAGTATTATTATATAACAGTAAATTTTGCAGGTAAAATGCCATACAGTTATGGCATAGCGGCCGATTCTGCGAGAACGATCAAACAGCCGGACCCGCGGTAGCAGAAGGATTAAAAAAACTATTGCTTCGAATACGTATTTGAATGACGCGACGATGGAAAGTCGAAAAGGAAATGCGTAGATCAGGGAGGTGAATGTCATGACTATTTCGCTGCACAAACGTTATCGTTCAAATAGTAACGAGACAGCCCCGAGTCTTTCTTGTTGATCGCTAACTTCACGCGTTATAAAACGCGCTTGAATGGATATCAAAGGGGAACCACTGTGTCGTTTCCTCTTGCATTCTGCGAATACATTTTGCCAATTTTCGATCGAAAAAGCCACGAGTCGATCGAAATTTGAGTACGAACTGAAAAAACAAAGAAAAACCCAGAAAATTACTCTCTAGCTTGTAAATAGACATTCTACGGGAAAAAACGTGTGGCGTATCTGGAATCGTATAAAGAATTCATTTGTTCGGAAAAAATCAAAGGGGTCTTTTCATGGATATGGCAAAATTTTTGCTTCAACTGGTATCACCAATCCCTTTTAATTGGAATGGCTTCGGTTCAGCGTTTTTACGCGATGCACGCGATGATTTCACTACGCAAACTCGAAAATTTCGTAGAAAATTGCTGGTTAGTCCTGATACTGTGGTAATTTGCATGATCGCAACGACGGTGAATGAGAAAGACAATTTGTTTTTTACGCGATACGCGCGGAGCGAATATCGATTTTCGACGTAAAACAACTTGGAACGTTCGTCGAGGCGCGGATCGAGCAGGTATAAATAAACGAACTACTCCGAGACAAGCAAAAATTCCTTCGTCGATCTCATCGCTGAATTTTATACATCGGCTTAAATTCTAATCGAATTTTTTACAAGGTATTCCATCGGGAAGTGCTGACTTTCCCATCGTCGATCTCGAGAACGTTGAGTCTCTTACTCGGTGACGCGCGTTTATCTTTCCCAAGGAAAAGCACCGCGAACGTGAGCGATTACGACGATCCGTTAGTGTTTAACTTCGTCGTCATTATCGCGAAAAGAGAGTCGCGTGTGACGCGTTGCGCCGCTTGCGGTGTGACTTAAAACGAACGTTCGTTAATCGTCGGTTTTAAAGAGAACAAAAAAAACGTAACGCGCTCGTAAAAGATCCGAATCGACTATAAATCGTTAAGCATCTAGTCTACTAATGATATAAGCTGGTCGAGTGCCGGGAGAAGTTACGGTAACACTTTCGATCAGACACTCGCGCACGTATCTCGTGGCAATAAAATCGTTCAAACGCAAGGCGATTACTTCGAATCGTCGATCGTGATCGTGAATAACGAGTATTTGTCGAACGCAGACGCGAAAGAAATGTAATTTAACGGGTATCAACGAAATAAATCCGCCCTTCTGGAATTTCAAAGCAAGTATTTCCGCGCAACACGGCTTTCAATCGCGAGATCGATCCCCACTCGTAACCTTCCCCTTTAAAATATATCACGACAGTTTTAATATTTTACGCCATGTAACGCCTCGCGCGCGCACCGGCGAAGCAGCTTTCCTTGACGCGCGTTCAAGTAGGGGAAGCGAACCTAAACGTACGGCCGCGCTTTAAAGCTTCGAGGACGAGAGAACGCGAATATGACGGCGGTAAAATGAAAAGTGGTATCCTCCACTGGCAGAATAGAGAAGAGCATTAGTGTTACGCGTCGTGTCGCGGAAATTCCTTCTTTCCTCTGGGTTTTCTAGATCATCGAGGACGAAAAGACGGAAGGACAAAGCGATATTATATCGGTAATTTGTCAAATATCCAGGATCGATTTATCAGAATCGTCGTCGTCGCCTGCGCACCTATAAATCGTCCGATGCTTTCAGGAGGAAGGGACGTTCTGCGCTGGACCGCCGACTTCAATCGTTTCTGACGAGTAAGACTAAACGCATGCCCCTTTCTCTCCCTTTTTCCCGTTCCATTGTCGTTGTCCGTTGCCCTACGAAATAGAAAAAAAATTGTCAAGAAGAGACGATTATCGCATTGACACGTTAATAATGACAGCGAATCGACGTGTCTGTCGATAATATTAACGCAAATATCAACGCAAGTGCGATATTTGTTTCGAGCATCCGTCCTTCGCATCGCAGCTCCCTCCCAGCGTGATGATCGACCCAGGAATCGATATATATTCGCAATCTACATACCTCGAGAGTCTTCGGGCGCGCGACGACGCTTTTCAATACCCGACTACGATAAAATGAATTGCTACTGTTGTAACGACGACGACAACTCATCAAAACGAATTACTCGTCGCCACGTTGCAATTGGTTTTTAAGAAATTGTTGCACGTGAGACGAGAAACGTACGGCTTGCGGCACTGTCTGCTTCTCGTTATGTTTCTCGTAGGTCCACTTTAATTTCGTTCTCTCATATGCTTTGGTAAGTGTGACTGCATGTAAATATTTGTTCGAATAACGATAACCAAAAATCGATGTCGTTCTTATTTTCTCGTTGATCGAAAAGATGAGTATTAGACGTATATAAAATGTTCGGTTTGGTTCGATCAATTCATTGCTTCTAAATCGATATAGCGAGTAAAAGAAGAAGAAGGAGATTAAAAGTTTTGCAATCATCTGGCAAATAACGAATAATCACAAACTCATTTATTAATAACTTCGAGTAATTTCCTCGAAAAGATGTACGATAAATATGTATCGTATCCTTGGTACTACGCTTTCGAAAATGGAAATAAACCGGACCAACCTTCTTTTATCTTCATTTTTTCACGAGTGCTCTAAACTTCGTATCTATAACGAGAGGAAAAAAGGAATAGGATGCAGCCACGTGGTTCCACGTTTTAAAATTCAAGTTAGCAACTACACGTGCACGCAGCCGTGGGGCTTTCGATCTACTCGATCAAATTCAGACGTAACTTGCACCGAGCGGCTTCGAAACGCTCCCTCTTGTGAAATCTGAAAACTCTGCCTGCATCGTAAATACCTTCAAGATTGTAAAAAGTGGATTATGTATGACAAGGAACAGATAATAACTAAAATGCATACGTTACCAAGAAGGCGAGATTAGAAATGTATTAGTAAATAATAATTTTATCGGACTCGTCAGTTTGATAAGAACAAGGATACGAATAAGGGTAGGAGTAAGAATATATTTTATCTAGCGGAATACAAGTAACGTTAATTAAATCTATCTTAACTCGATATACTTAATTGAACACGGAGTATAAATTAGTTTACAATTAAATTAAATCTTACTTCGATATTTAATAAAAAATATCTAGTGAAAAAGATATTTACAAACTGTGACGAATGTATGCTTTTGCACCTTCGTTTTTCATGATTAGTATAAGATTTTTCTTCGTTGCGTGTAATTTACGAAAGTCGATCCTTACCCTCGGTTTCGTTACTTTATGGCAAAACAAGAAAATCAGAATTTTGTTCAATTTATATGGAATGTCAGACGTAGCTCATAGCCGCTTCCACAGTTCGGCATCCATATTCATATAATAAGCCAAAATTCATAGAGGTGTATGAGAAACACCGCGTGAAATTTGTAAAACAAAGAAAAAGGCAGAGCTTTAAACTCCAACAGAAATACTTCTTTATGTCTTCTCCTGAATGTAATTCCTTAGTACATCGATTTTATTAAAAATAATCGAACCATGTTAAAAATGAAAACGCAAGGAGCCTAAACAAGGCAACGGATCGTAAAAATCATTCGTTGCAATGCCGATACGATAACGCGAGTTTTAAAAGTGAGGAACGTGATCGATAAATCGAATTAAAGTATTATGATTGATTGATTCGTCGACGTGGAAAGGCTCAACGTGAAAACATCTTTCGATGATCGAATAAAAACCGGTACAGAAATTACTTTCGAGTGACAAAATGGACAGGTAATAATGAAGACGAACGACAGAACGTATTTATACTGGTTGAAATTGCGTGTCCCCTTCTTGAAAAATCGTTATTAATGGGTCTATAGTTCTCGAAGATATTTAGCGAAAAAACACCCGCGATTTGCGTACGAATGTCTCTTCTTTCGATGACGGCGACTACCTCTCGAGTAGAGGAAAATAAAGCATCGTCCGCCTCCGATGCGCTTCGCGTGGCGAACCGCGTATCAATAATTCACAGGCTACAACCACGACGATGAATACAACGAAGTGTTGCAACTCTAAGTATATATCATCTTCGTTACTTTGAAATTGTTTATCTGTCAACGATGCATGGGATACTCCTTTCCTCATGATATTTACATCGTTGATAAATGAAGTCGCGCGTAAGATGCACCATACGTACGAATGAAAAGGTCGAAAATTGATGGGTTCGATTTAAGAATTTCAACGTTCTGTTTATTACGTTTCTCGAGAAACTTTATGACGTGAATTACGACGATACGGAAGATTTAAGGGGAAACTAGTGTTATCTCCTTTTCTCATTCGTTATTTTTTATCTTTGCTTGCCTCACTACGTGCTACCTTCCACTTTAGCACTGCGTATAGATTCAAAAATCTAAATCGATACGATTTTAGTCGGAAAATTGTAAATCAACGTACATTACAAATTGTAAATTAACGATACCAATTAACATACATTTCGAAAACAATAATTGTATCGAAGTACTCGAAGTAAAAGAAAAGCCAAAACTGAATCAGCAGTGAGAGAACACAATGAAAACGACGCGACCGTTTCATTTCCAACGAAAAGAAGCACTTAGCACCGAAGGTATGGCCAACTTACGCGACTAATTTCGACTCACACTCGATTATATTACATTTGGATAATCCGTGACATATTACGTATTATATATAAAAAAAAAAATCACATCTTCACTCGATGAGCCCGGTCGGATCCTAAAGTGGCATTCGGTGGAAGAAAATGGAGGAGAAAGAGGAGAAAGGTTAACTAGAGTGACTCTTTTCCTTGCTATCGAGCCATCGGTGATCGAAACCGTTAGATAAGACCTATTCGGATGTATTCGCTGCGAAGAGGGTCGAGAAGTTCCGAGAGTCTTTTACCGCGATTGCGGAAGTTCGGAACAAATCGACCTTCGCGAATGCAAGCCGCCATTCGCGGTATCGTCTTTAGCGATCCTCTGCCTGCTCGTTCTCGGCGTTTACTATGTTTCTCATTTTGCAGAGTTTCGATCATAGATTTTTATTTAAAGTTTCGATCGGCTTCGCTGTCCTATGCGAAACACGTATTTTTTCTTCTTCTCTATTTTTCTCCCTCCGTCTTCAGCTTCCATAGATACCCGAGTAGCAGCAAAGGATGATAGATCATTGAGAAGTCGAGGTAGAGTACCCTTTCAGTTGCCTTCGTCCAGATCACTTGAAAGAAACACTTTATATCTATTTGGAACGACGTGTCTTGATGGCCATTGTTTATCAAAATCGTATCGACCGAAGAAAACTTTTAAGAAGCATTGTTCTTATCGAAGGATGCGAAAAGTTCTTTCAGTGCTTGAGGCTAAGAGTTTTGTAACGGCTGTTACGCGATCTTAATGGCGCTTATCGTCCGTACTCGTGTTCTTCCATCATGCGATTGTTGATTTGCAACCAACCGCGATCAATCCTTCTCCTCCACGGAATGCGAATCCCCGGACTCGAATTATAGTTTTCGAGTTGAAACACGAGATAGAAGAACTGTCGTAATTTCAGGGGATAATTTCACCGTCATAAAGCGTCTTTGGACAGCAACAAAAATCTCTTTCCTTGTTAAATATCTTTTTGCTCTAAAGAAGACAAACGCAAAAATTAATAAACGTATGTGATAAATCGCATGAAAGAATATTTCGTACTAGAAAATTAATAATTCATTTCGAATTAGAAAAAAGCATTTGCCAGTAAATTGGATTCGTCGGTGTCTGTTGCAAATACTCGAATAACGGAACGAAATTTGCGAGGTCACATCGAACTTATTTATTGGAGCTCAAAGGCATGCCGCGTACACGTATTATTCTTCTTTAATCCGTTACTGTGGAAGGATTATCGGAATATCGAATCTTAAGCGTAGAGAGAGCTCGATAACTCTCCACGTCTTAGGCGACCGATAAATAATCGAGTCGAGGGATGAATTCTACCCTGTGTCTTGCCACTATAACGTCGATTGGCTCCGATCGATCTTCCTCCACCAAAACCAAGGATTTCCGTTCGCCTTTCTTAATTAAAAACGCGACTTCGGAAAATTCATATTTTTCTTATCTCTCACGATATTATTTTTAAATAAAAGTAATAAGCGGCTTGTTCGTTCGCGAATTCTGCGAAGTGGTATCGAAAATTCTTCGAGAAGATAGTCCGATTGATTACATCGACGGTATTGATGGAGATATTTTTGTATCGAATTTTGCGCGCGTACGCTCAGTACTTTTATCAAACTGGATATTCGATGAATAAGAAAGAACAAAATTGGAGAAAAAGAAGAATTTGTTTCGAAAAAATAGGTAAGACGTCGATCATATTATTCTATCTTTGCTTCATTCATTTCCTCTTTCGTCGATGAGGATCACCACTCGAATTCGCCACTAATTTAAGGCCAATCACATTTATTTTGAATGATATTACAAGAAGAGGATTCTAATTTTCGCGGTTGGATCGTTCGCTCGTTCATTTTACTCTATTAATTCTGGTATTATTCGATTACGCAGTGTGTTTTGCAAGAGGGTAGAAAGTCAGCGCGAAGCACAAAGAAAATCGAAAAAGCAGCATTGATCAACGAGTTCATTCTTCGTTTGAATTGAAGAAGCATTCGGCATTATCTTGAACCTGTACAAACGCAGAAACAATTCGAATTGGACGAGAAGAAATAAACTCCTAAGGAAGAGTATATAACTAATAAAACAATTGATTTTTAATTAACATGAATTTTATCAACGAACAAGAGAATTTTAACAAGTCTTGCTCAATGATTTTGCACTTCTGCTCAATGATTTTGTTTTATATTTTTATTTCAAATGTAAGAATGATAGAGAACATTAAACCCAAATGAAATTAAGTCGATTAAAATTAGACATACGTAAACGTTCTTAAATCAAAAACGATTAAAAAAATGAAAATATAAGGATACGATAAGATATCTAACATCACATAAACATACAAAGATTAAAAATCAGCAGAATGATCTTAATCGATATAAATAGATTCTTAGGTATTAAAAATTCTTCAAGAAGAATTTTTCCTTTGAATTCATGACGATTTTGGCCAAAATCCAACTACTCGTTTTTGAGTTACAACGCTTTAATTCGATATAGAGATATAAAATATGCAGTTTCCCGATAGTTAGAACGACTTTGACTTTCGATTACGTTAAATAGCTGAATACATACGTACTACGCGTCCATAATTCTAGTCCGGAGGCGCTGGATGTTTGCAGCAAAGAGTGTAGTGCCTTGCGTTTAATATTTTTTTCTCGAGATTGCGCGACTGTATAAATTATCGTAATCGCTTGGATCACAAGTTCTGTAATCTTCATTTCCTAAAGGAATTATTTATCGTCGGTTTCTTCCTAACAACTGAATGCAACGATATTTTATCGGATATTATTTCACGAAGGAAATTTTACTACGCCTCAAACAGGTCAACTACCTCACTGCGGGATGTTGATTCGATCGCTCAATGAATCGCAAACGTAGTGTCCTTGCTCTGGACTTCAGACGCGGAACTGAGCGCGAACGAAGGTTCGTCGTCCCTTCAAAATGGCCAAGTCCGACTTGTACTGACTTTCATCGGAGATTTCGTTAAACGAACGTCTCAATGTCATCGAAAGAAAACGATCGATCGATCTTCCTTTCAGCGACCTTCGACGTCGATCTAATTGCGAGAAGGAGAAGCGTGTTGAAGCCAACCGGTACTTGGTTCGTTCGTTTATTAGTTCCACGCGAAAGGGAATGTCGGAGTTGAACGTAGCTTTCCTATCTCGTAATACAAGAATAAGGTGGTAGCTTACGGCCTCATTCGCGAAAAACTTGCGCCATTTATCAAGGGTTCTCCTGAGAAATTCGCGTACCGCGTGAACACGGAACGAATGCGCGGCACGATGAATCACGCGTGTCTCGCCACTCGTGCACGTGTTACGGGGAAACAAGGATACTCTCCGAGAGAAAAATCCTTCGATCTTCCACGGAAACGGCGTCTCGTTAAAGGACGCGCCTCTTTGATCTTTAACGATAAGAGCGACAACATCGAGGACGAGAGAAAACAGAAAGACGAAAACGTCCCGATTCGAGCAGAATAGCGACGATTTCATTCGCGCAATAACTTCTTTCCTTCGATCGATATTCTTCATCGAAGATCACACATCGTCGAGGAACGGTAACTCGAATGTTTGGTTGTGTAACTTAACGGCTCCTTCGAGGACCGGGCGACCTTCAGTTCCAACAAGTTTCAACCTTCTACTTTATCGTCGCGCGACACTGGAAAAGTTCCGCCATTTGGAATTTAATACACGACGAACAACTTTTGTCGAACTTTAGTTTACAACTTCTCGTCGTAATTAATTCCTTGCAATTATAAGAGTCCCCTGCTCTTTATGCATGTAACAAGTTATACCACGAACAGTTCGCGGCTCAACATGGGTACCGTATTTACCGAATGAATTTACCATTTCACTGGATATTAGAAAGTTTCGTTCTACCTCTCTTTCTCTTCTTTTTCTTCTTCTTTTCTTTTGTCCTCGTCTTCTGCCATACGCGTTTATCAACCTTCCGCGTTCTACGTCGAGGTTGTAAGTCGCTCCAGTCGCGATCGTATACCGGTACTTTGGTGTTGGTATATCTCTTCTTTGACAGAGACCACAACGGGAAAGCAAAATAATGTAACGGTAAATACACTGCTGTTACGAACGTAAAAAGATCTCTTAATGCAATTCGTCCATAAAAAGGAAACTGTAAGAGTAGGTGGCTGAAATATGGATGTATATAAAGCATATATTGATGCGCGTAGAGCCAGAGAGAATAGGAAAAGTTCGCAACCGAATGTTTTATAAGGTGGAAATAAGAGATAGGAGAGGCGATACTCTGTTTCTCACGGATATACTCGTGTAAGTTAGATTGTCGGAATTTTCGTCTCCAAGCTGGAGGTATCGATCGCTAAAGTCGATCGAAACTAATTAATCGAGTGCTCGCGCTTGTACGTAACTGTTTAATAGAAAATATGTATCGTTTCCGCATATTAAGTAATTGCGTCTCTTTAAATTTGTCTCATTCTTTATTAATCGCGCGATATTAATATCGAACATCTACTTTATCTTTGATATCGATATATTGGTGACAATTAGAACGCATGTTTCATCAACGAACGACTTTAATTTTCATTATTTGATGAACGTCTCGTTCTTACGTGAATACTCGCAGCACGTAGAACGCATTTTTGAACGATAGAACGCAGTATTTGGTTGCGAATCGATTATTCATCTTGTCGAAGAGTTCAAACCCGATAACATTGACTTTTCGACGCAAACTTTCTGTTTGCCTTTAAATAATACATTACGACACGAGTGTAATCATTTCCTGTGTCAGTTTTAACCACTCGTTAGTTAAAGAATACACAGACAGTGAGATAAACTTTATGCGAAAATGTAATCCTTACTTGGTGAGTGTTTATTTGAAAATGTTACGCTCATTCGGAGGAAAATTACTACGTTGCAAGGCGTAACCAAGATTAAGCATGACCAGCTAAATCTCACCGAAATCACACTGGAGAAAATTATTCTAAATTTAACATGAAGAGTAGATAAGATCATTCTTAGGGACGCGCGAAGCAGTTGGATATTGAATTCGATTAATCTTAAGGATTCGCAGGGTTCCTGCTATAACTTTCTTGAAAATCCTGGCTTAAACCGCATACGTGAATTACACCGTTCCAAGTCCTACTGCTCTGTCCTTAATCGACAATGTTTCCAATAAAGGTGTACGGTAGTAATTCTACGCGAATAGCGTACTTTTAAGTAGTCCGCTTTCATTCAATTAAAGCGTTCGTTGATCGATCTTTCGTCCATTCGTTGGTACAGACCCTCGCTCAAGTTCTTAACTCATGAAATTAACGACTTCAATGGATTTGTGAGGGTGAAATAAAATTAACGAAGGTAATTAAATAATGAAAGTAACGACATTTTTTTGATCAAATGTAACATACCCAGGCGCGCGTCATTGACGTGACAGAAAAAATTTAATTGAATCGCTTATTTCAATAAAATAATATCGATAAAATATTTACTTTATAACGTTGCATTTTTCTTCAACGACACGGCAGAATTTAAACGAGATATTTTCAGTCGAAATAAGAATCGATTAAAACAATTTTACGACCGAAATCTAAATATTTATTTTCCTATCTAAAAAAAATGTAGACGGAACAACACGACATTTTTACTTGTCCTTTCAATGAATCAAAAACAAATCTTCAAAACCATCCTTTTCAATCTATCTTTCTCAATTTATGATATAGTTTTATATTTATTTTACGAGAACCGAGTTTACTATCGCTTGTCCCGACTGTTGTTTTCAATGTTTGGGTCAATAAAAGATTGAAACGAGTACTCATCAAAACGAAACAATACGTATCGCGAATATCGTAGAAAAATACGGAATTCGACCGAAATCGTTCGAAAGACGCGTCGACGATGTACAGAACGTTGCTTAAGCGTGGAACCGAGGAGTTTCTAGGTTGCGAGAAGGCAGACATACGCATTATTTTTCCACTACAGGACAAGTCCAAGACAGGAAAGTCACTATTTTATACGACACTTCATTCGTGTAATGCTACTCTGCTCGAAGAACCTGTAAAAGCCGGCAACGAAACACTTGACCTAAAACTTCAAACGCAGACTTCGCAGTTTTTCCGTAATTAAGATCTAAGACTTTGATCTCACTCTCTCTCTCTCTCTCTCTTTCGTTTTCCTTCGAACGTTACGATCGCGAAAGTTAGAAATGAACTACTAGAATCTTTCCTTTGCATTTCGCAAATTCCTGGAAAAATAAAACAACGCCTTAATCGACACCGCAAAGCGAAAGCACTGACGATTCGTGACTCTGTCATCGTGGGTCCCTTCGAACGACGGATAGCGTCGTCAGTGTACTCAGAATCGATTTTAAATAATCCTTTTTCCTAGAGGATATACATATTTTGATTAGAAATTATGCAAAATGTAAGTCAATTTTTCGGTCAAGTGATGCACTTTAACGCATTTATCGTTGGTGCTTGTTGTATCCTGCCCGTATCTCATATGTGCTTTCAATCTATTTCAGCTGATTTGTTAACCAAAAATATACGTAGTGAGCAGACAGAGCGAGAACTAATCGTCAAAAGCCGTAAACTAACTGACGTAACCCGTTAACGCGGATAGATATATTAGCGAAGGATAACCGCATCGAAGTATTGACGATAAACAAACAAATTACATCGAATCGAATCTATCAACTACATTAAAAATATGGATGGCTTAACAGTAACCTACTACCGTGCGGATGTCGAGACTATATTGAATTTTCGGTCTTTACAGCGATACTGGTCCAGCCGATCGTATATTTCGTCAGTGCGATATTGAATGATACTTTTTTAAATGCTATCGAACGCTTAAAATTTCCTTTTTTAAGGATGTATTTCATTTAAGCGCTAGCTATACGAGTTTGTATATAACGAATAGAAACGTTGATTGTCGACCCCGAGTTAACGTATTCATTCGAACACGCTAAAAGAAATTAATAAAATAAATAAAATACCTCCGAGCTGTGCGTAATAAACGGAAAGACATTCGACAATATATAGACGCGATTCTTCGCGTATATCCTTTTTGATTTCACAATGCTAAAGATTCTTCCAATCGTTAATTTTTGCAACGTGTGATTTTTTCGTCGTTGCAATACGATATGATCTCCGTGAATACGATACGTTAGGATCGTAAATGAAAATCTCCGCTTTCCAATTTTCATAAATTTAAGATTTAAAAATATAAAACTTTTTTAAACATCGTAAACGACTTCAAGGAAGAAAAGTTTAGGTTATTCTATGCAAAAATTAATCCCTTTAAGGGGATTACACGCGAAATGTTATCGTTGAAAATTCGAAAGGAGAAATAGCGCAAGACATTAACTTTGTATGCGCTCTTCCATGCGCAACGAAACGTAACCAACGTTCGGCATGGAGAGTTATTCTTCGAGGATCGTTAGGTACATTCGCACATAGTCGAGGTACTTAGCTTTTAGATTTCCACGTCGAACATTTTTTCCAAGCGCTCGATATTCGATAATCGATATTCAATTTGGCTCCGTCTTCAAATGATATTTAACGCTTTACAAAATACGGTTTGTATACATTTTTAATTTAATTAAGTAACTTAATTCCGTTCATTCATTTTATTACATTTCATTCCAAAAACTATCAGTTTACGATATTCGATAATCGATATTGGATATTTGATATTCCATGGACGATACAAGCGATAATTCTTGATATAAAATTCATTCGGTCGTGAAAGGAAAGAAAACGAAGAGAACGAAACCGCACGGCTTAGCTTTTTCGAAGAAAATATTCGATTTAGACTATTCGACGGAATGACACACTAAATTCTAACTATGCAGGAGAAGGCAACAATACAAGCGATAATTCATGAACAGATGCTTTTGAAAGGAATTTGTACCTTCCGTACTATTTACGATCGATTCGTGTGCTTCGGATGGTTAATTAAAATAACTCGTACCTCGCGATCACAATGAATTTCCTCTACTACAGACCGACGAAATAATTGCATTCGATAGGTCGAAAGACGAAATAAGGGAGAAGGAGGAGAGGCAAGGTTCAACCCTTGTTACAACGAAGAAACTCGCGTTTATACGTGATATAATGGACCAGAAAACAATATTATCTAAAAAATCAGCAGCATACATACGATCGATTTACCACATTGATTTTTGCGTATTCGATAATCTACTTCGTATTAATTTTAATAATGGATAAAATTAATCGTCTTTTGCGATTAGATTCCTTGAATTCACGTCACATAATCGAGGCTGGCGTCGCGAATTTTTAATACTCGTTCGTACATTAATCGAGGGAAAGATAAAAGAACGAGTAAACGAGACAAAGAAGGAGAGCGAGGGGGGAAGAGAGAGACAGAACATCGCTTTACAAGGACAGTCGTAATCTTTCTCGGTTCACAATCCATTTCGTTCGATAATTACAATAAATACGGTCCTCCCTTGGTTGGTGAAAGCGCCACAGAGAGGTACGTCGGGCTTGATTAAAGTCCCACTACTTCGCAGGGAAAAAGCAGACGCTTGGCGACGGTGAGCGGCGTTTGTGCATACGTGCAGATATGAATGGAAAAAGGGAAAAATAAATATATAATTTGACGACTGAAATGATACTGAGTATGCACCGATGCTTCCTTTCACCACGGAAGCGATTAAATGAAACTTCTTTAAAATCAAGACACGCAACGAGTTTTTCTCTCCATTGGGATTCGTTAATAACCGCTTCCACATAAAGTAATTTTAATCGTTCGTTACCCTTCGTCTAACGCGTCGACTACCATGTCACCCATATTTGGGTGACACATAACTGTTCAAAAAATTAGCGTAATCCATATTTTAGCAACGGTCTCACTTCCATGCGTAAGATGTATACATCAGCTGAAAAATTTAAGGCATGTTTCAATATTTTAGCAGCCAAAGTGTTAATCGTTCCTAATGTCTAAAGTTTAACGATACTTCAAAATTCCGAACATCGAACCGCGCGAAACGCTTCACCAACGAAAGGAAATTATCGCGATGAAAGCTAATAACGCTTCGCAAAATCGAAATGCTTCAACGATGATAAACTATCAACAGATCCTTACAATAGCACGGAGATCCTGAAGAGACTATCCTTTCCAGACTGTACACTTCGATCGACGGGAAAGCAATGCAATCGACATCGATTCTATCGACGAATAACGCCACGTAAAAAGGAACGGCGAGAAAAGAAAAGACGGCATCTCGAGGAACGCGCCGATAACCCCGTGGAACGAGGAAAACCGCGATCGGTCGAGCCGAATCGACCAAAATTCACCACAAGTCGCGATTATCCTTATCCCTCGAAGCGGTCGAGACGATCCCGTTATTTCTTTGTCGGTCGATCGTTCGAGTCGACCAAATAACGAGCGAGGGATGCTGATAATCGGAGAAGGAAACGAGACAGTCGAACGGAGATGGAGAGAGAGTGCGCGTGGCGTTGGAAGCTGAGAAGAGGGGCTGGAGAGGTTGAAGCAGGCGCCCTCGCATCCACGAGTTCCTTCAGTATACGCGCGCTGCTAGATTCGGTCGGACCTTAACCCGATCGGCTCCAGAAGATCGAATTCGTAGTCGAAATCGTGCGCGTCGATCTCGATCTCGTATTCGTACGCCTCTCCTGTTCCCGCCCGAGGAATTCGTTTAAAAAAAAACGCGATGCGACGACGACAACGACGCGCACCGCCCGCGAAATCCGTCGATGCCGTCGACACGTTACGTCGATATTTCGTCGCGATCGCGTTCCATTCGATAAATCGGCTCCATCATCGAGTGGCCTTCGATATATAAATATAAATCGTTCGTAATCGTCGTCGTCGTCGTCGAGAGGTAATCGAAAGTCCAGATCAAAGCCAGCTGGAGACACGTGACTTCCGAGAGGCACGAACTTCGACCACTTTCGTATAGTTTCCGTACTTAAATACCTCTGGTCGAGGTTTAAAGGAACGGGACGCGAAGATCTTCCCCTCGACGCGTCCCTATTAATGCCGATCGTCAAAATTGCACGAGACTCTCCGTGGTGTTCTCTCACTCTCGGAAAAGTTAAGAACGAACTCCCTCGACGCGGTGAGCTCGCCAAGATGGGTTTCTTCGTACGAGGGACCGAAAGGCGCCGTCGATGGACCGACGACAGGCCTCTCAATTGAAGGTGAGCGCCAGCTACGCGGACCAACGTTTTTCGTACCCCGCGGGAGCTGCCGGAAGATCGTCGTGCCTTCATCGTTCTTGACCTTGTTTCCAATGCGCCGAGTAGCGCTCCTCGAGAAATGCATTTTCAGACGAACAAAGTCGTCGTTTCGCGGTTTTACGAATCCCTATCTCGGGATTGTCGCCATTCTCGAAGACGTTTTTTAATCAGATTTACGCTTTATTATTTCTATCTTTTACGCTTATGCATTAATGGTTCGAAATGTACGTCGGAGTCGCTGTTGCTCTAGAAAATAGAGTTTATCGTTTTAATATGTCCAGCGTCAATAATCGTATAGATTCGTCGAAGTAGAAATGTTGCGTTCGCGGACTTAATTTTCTTAAGAGCCAGCCATCCTTCTACTACTACTATAAAATAATGCAACCTTTCCGCGTTACATCTCTGGCAAGAACATTCGAAGTAAGCGTTTTTCGATCGGGAAAATATCCATTTCCTGGCTATTATTAATGCTTTTACGAGATTACGCACTTCGTGGACTCTCCACCTCCTGCGGTGTTGTACGCGTTTGATTCGTAATTTCACCCTACGAACTTAACGCATAAAGCACCGCATTGTAAATATAATCCGGTCCTCCAGTTTTCGTGGATCTTAGGGCGAGTGGAACAATACGTGTTGCTGAATGCGCGAATAACGAGTCCAACTTTCCACGTTTATTAGTGCGTACCGATCATTTCATTCCGAATTATTATTATTGTTACGAAAATAACAAGCGGTCGGTCGGCAAAGGACGAAACATGCGAAATAATTTCACGCGGAATCGACGCGACACGAAATATGTCGACAAAGAAAGAGGCGAAAAAGAAACGAAAAGACAAAGTGGCTCGATTAAATTTTGTCGTTTGGTTCGTGTAACAAATTGACTTTGTTTCCTTCCTCTTCGCGTCTTTAAAATTTATCGAATATCGTTGATAATTCTGTTAAACGAGTCGAAAACATATCGTACATTAAAGCGACTTTTAAATCAGACGATCGCGCATTTTTCATAAGAATCTAACAGGTCTGATCTCGCAGAAAAACAATTTCGAGCTTAATCTCGCCCTTCAGTAATTACGTTCCTCAAGGGAAATCCCTTTGGTCGTATCGTACGACGTACCTTCGAGCGTCTTCGTTCCTAAAATTCACGAAGTTAGATCGATCACCTACTGTAAATATGTTTCATAAATTAGCGCGTTAACGACGCGGTCGGCTGGTACAACATCCGTCGACGCGATGAGATGGATTTCGAGCAAACTTTAACCAAATTACGCGTACCATTTTTATCAATTTTAATTGGGCAGCATCCGGAGCGTACGAACGATTTTTTCAACGTGCTTCTTCCAAGGGATTCCGTAATAGTCTCTCCCCTAATTTCTAATAATACAGCTATAAATTTTCCGGAGTGAAGAAATGGCCGAATAAGAAAGAAATAAAGCGAACGGGACCCAAAAAAAGTTCGAGGATCCTCGGGTTATAACGTTTACCAAAAAAGCAGTAAATCGAATATTAGATCTCGAAAGTATCGGCCAAAAGAAAGTTCATCCTGGAATCTTTGCTTTGGTCTTGCGTCGCATCGAAGATTTATTTCGGATTCGGCGGATGCGTTCGCTGATTTGATCGGTGCAAGAGGAAACTAGACGCGGTGTTACATCGGCATTTCGACCGCAATGCACCATACATCGTTTACGTTTCGAACAACATCGAAAATGTTTCGTAAGGGATTATCCCTTTCACAACTCTATTCGCGAATAGCTTCGATTTCGATCCTAGCGAAACGACGCTCTGTCGAGAAAGAAAAATAAATATTAGGTCTACCAGAAAGTTCCGTCACGTAATGTCATCTCAAGTTGAACAATTGACTCTTTCGACTATTAGATTTCTACTTATGTGTTTGATATATACACGAAGAAGTGGTTAATATCGATGACTCTTATAATGTCCAGTAAATATTAATTAATCTATCTAAAATGAATTAGTTCCTCTTAATTCAAAAACGACAGAACTTCTCAGTAGACCTAATACATAACATTTGTCGAACGAGAGAAGATCGATCAAGCGTTAACGAGACGGGTGGAACGAACGAGAAGTTTATTTCGATGGGGCTAAGCGTTTGTACCGGTCTGGTCGCACGTTTTATTCGAGTCAACGTGGTGAAAAATAATGCCATAGTGCAGTTGCCTCACGAAGAAGAGGAGGATTATCCACTTGTCGAGTCATTCTTTGTTACCGCTATCCCGGGATCGATTTCGAACGGCGCGATACACCGTTTTATCCGTCCTCAAGTCGTCGTGAAAATTCCAAGCGATTTTAATCGTTGAGAAAGAATCGTTGGATAATCGATGAAAAGTGTATCTCGAGAATTCTACGAGGAGACCGAGAAACGTCGTGCGGTGTAAGTGAGCATTGATCGAAAGAGAGGAGGCTTCACTCGGATAGTTGAAAGTGGCGAGCGAGGCGCCATTGCGGTGCAAACGAACGTAGACGCGATGTGTTATTCTTGTATACGGAATCATGCAGCTGAAAATCGACCGAAGCGATCGATAAAAGCGATTTAATATAGATAACCTGTCTTATATTTAATGCATAACCTGTCTTCGAGGGGAACGAAGTCGAAGTCTTATCAGGATAAAATCTGTAACGAAAGCAGCGTCAAAATAAAGCTATCGTCGCGCGACATAATTTCATCCTAACTATATTTGATTTAAAATTGATCGTCGTCGTTGCGATCGTGCGATTTCTCGATAACATCGCGTTAGCTTCAAATTGATAGAGAAATTCCACGGTAATGTATAAAAAACGCAACACGCAAACGCGTGTAACGATATATCGACGCTCGTTTAGAGGATTGACATTGAATGCGAGCATTCTGGCGTTGAATGCAAACGTAATGGTGTAACCATCGCGCTCGATGTATCGTACAATCGTATCGCGAAGTGCTCAAATAACGATGAGATCAGTTGTGTTGTTATTAACGAAAACAACATCAGTAATCGAAAGCTAAGTAGAGCAGAATAATCCTCTTCTCATTTGAAATGCAAAACTTTTATGTCACCGCCCTTGCGATTTATTCCTCTTAGACCTCTTCGACTCTGTTTGCCTGCATAGAAATGCTGTTGGAATTGCGAAACGCAACTCCGGAAGAGGAACACTTTACTCGACAACGGTGGCGCCTTATCTTTCGCTTTTAATCGAATCGATTCTACCAGATCGTTTTTGAATGTGCTTCGTTTAAAGCGCTACGTAACGAGACAACGAATTTAACGCGTGTAAATTCGTGACGAAGAAACGATAAAGATACAAGAAACGAAAGAAATGATTGTACTATCGACGATTAATAGTTATTTACGCATGCAATGCATATCGCCCAAGTATCACGATTATTTTCATTTTCGAATTCATTTTTTGCCAGCGAACAATTTATTTTACGGATAACTCGTTGGGTCGATTATGAATTACAATGCGGCGAATAAAGCACGGCAGTCTTTGGTCGGCGAAAATAATAAGTTTCTTCCTTGTTTCAGTTAAATTGGCAAAGCGAGTTCGTTATACTTTTAAAGGGAATCCATTGCATGGAAATGAAGTTTCATTCATTGTGGACAGTAATAAAAAGTATGAAACTATTTCGTATGACACGTTGGACGTTTCTTGACCTTGCATACGAATCAACGAAACGTGACAAAGTTACACAGTTATTCGTTTCCTCCTGTTCTGGTATCGCTTTGATAGACGTGGACAAATGGGATTTATTATTAAAGCCAATGTAACGCATAAATCTACACGGTCGATTTCTAGTAAATGCGTTCAAACATGGAATGTATTTCGGTCGACGAAATACATCGTTAACCTTCTACAATATAATGCCTCGCGACGTCGAAATTATATAATTACGTGTCTGCCCTTGTCCAGTTTAACTATCCAAGTTCTATTCAAATTTCGTCTTAATTAGAGTTAAGAGTCGTTGAATGCAATTTAAATATTGACTCTTATTTCTTTCCAGAAACACACCATTTCGTGTAACTATTCTCTTGGGTTTTCGGTGTTTCCTTGATCCCTTTAGGCACGATATTTGTATAGTGAGAACAAAATTACTTAATTTTTATTTTATTGCGATTTATTCATTTTGTATTGAGAAGAATTGGAAAAGCAAAGACAATCGGAAAAATAATAAAAATTCACGAAAAATCAAAACGTCCACATTTGTGACTGCTTGGTTGAGATCGTCAATTTTTGTCCTAACATCTTGGATGATTTTTCAGTTCCTTTTTCAAAGATAATGACCTATATCGTCCAGTCTGATTTCAGGATCAACTTTACTCCAGCCTTTGAATTTTTTAGGAGGTTGCACATACAGAACTTGAAGCAAGTCTACCTCGTTTTTTAGCTTGTTTTGTCGAGTGAGCGGAATTCATGAATTAACTATGGATACATCTAAAAAGTGAAAAGCAATTCTGCGATAAAATTTTCAATTTTTCATAGAGTAAGGATAGTTTGCTATCATACGATCAGATATATCACACCCCCCATGAATTTATAATACTCTTTTACTGCAAAAAGTCTTATTATTTATAAGTATTTCTTGTTGTTTTTACGGTCCTACCTGTGTATATTATCCTTAGGTTCTACACAAGTAGGTAAAGAGATCATGTAAATGATTCTATTGTCATGCCACTTTAAAAGTGTTACGTTTTTTCAG
>JAITYT010002686.1:8146-26405 GCA_025433975.1 Liostenogaster flavolineata | reverse complement strand
GAGAGAGAGAGAGAGAGAAGACTTGCATACCACCTTCGTTTTTATCGAATCCCTTTATCGCGTTACATTAGCATCGACGTAACGTATGCCGTAGCAGCAAGAAAGGCGAAAAGTCGAGTGGGAGGCAAGCGGAGCAAAAGATAACGATGGATATCGCCTAATAGTAGTCATCAGAAATGCATCAGATCGTGATCGCAATCGATGTGACGAGACGTAACTATCTGCGCGACGCGTTCGCGCCTTCCTTTTTTCTCCTTGCGAAAATGATCATTTTATTCGTCCGATAAAATGTAAATCGCTCGTTTTCGAGCAAAAACAAAGAATGGAAGAGACAAACAAAGCAACGAGAAAATATATTACACGATCGACCGTCGTGAAGTACGAGGACGTTGTGCGCTGAAGGTGTATGCAAAAGAAGGTCAAGACGGTGGAAGAGAAAAGAAATATCCAAGGATCTTTTTTCTCCGTTTTCACCTAATTCTACGAGGAGGCGTATCAACGAATGCACTTCGCTTATTGCTCCGCGTATTTCTCGTACAGGTACACGACGAACGAAGGAAACAATAAAAAAAAGAAACGGAACGCGCGTTTTCACTTAACTGATTAATAACCTACCCCCTTTTTATCATCCAAATGACAAGCACGTTCGACGTTTCGTCGGGACTCTTCTGGAGGGGAAAAAAAAACAGGAAAGCTAAAGAGAAGGAAGAAAATCAAACGTTAGGATGAAAATCAACGCGGTAAACACTTTCAACGTCATTACACTACGTCGAAAACCTTTGGCAAGGCAGAAAGAGAATGAATTAAAATCGATTGCAATACGGTTTTAGGATATTCAAGAGGATAAAGCGGAAAGGGAATACATAAGTCTCTCCGAGGAAATTGAGCTTTCCTTCCTTTCGCGCTAGAACCACCAGAGAGGAAGTTTTATTGCCATCGGAGTCTCTTTTTGTAATTATAAGTTCACGTCAGTGACGCTTGTACTCCGTTTATTCGTGGAATCTCTACGTTTTAAGCGAATAGCGATTATCTTCGCGAACGACGAACTTTTTCGAACACTTTTAATACATTTTCATTCGTGTTAATTCGGTCGGCAAGTCGTTAAATTCAATTTTAAATTTTACAACGTGGTTGTTGCGATAAACGGCATAATTTACCTCTCGGGGAATGTCGCGACGAGGAACAGTTTATCCGTTTCATCGCTCTTCCTCGGTCGTTACGTTTCGACACTTCTTTCTTCTCCCCTTAGCATCATCGCTTATTGAACTTTACGATTTCTCGAAACCCCCGTTAACTAAACGCTCCGCTACACTATTCCCATATAAATTTCTCGGTACCTTTTCGTAGGATCATTAGTAGATCTATCCATTTGCCTGGGTTCAAAGTATTCCATCGTAAATTCAAAAGACTTCGAATAATTTTGCTCTCCCTCGTACAAACGACTACGGCTCGACTAAATCGCTCTTGGTAATTCCATTCTCGTGCCGATATCTTTGTTGGTACCGTAAGTCTTGAAGCAAAGCAATAATTATTCGTAAAATACTATCCGACGATTATTAAATGCGAAAGGAAGCATCGATACTCTTTAATCGTCCTTTCGATCCATCGAAGGGTATTTTCTCCTTCACTATCCCCCCTCCCTCCCTCTCTCTCTCTATCTATCTTCTTCCCTCTCTTTAATATCCTTGTCAAATTGTAAACGTCACGATCGATTTATCATGAATGGTCGGAGTGTACGTAGTGAGAGAACGTTTATTCATCGATGTTTCTTGATTAATGAGAACATAGAGGAAACGGACGTTCGATATGCGTATGTATCTATCTACGTATGCCAATGCTTTTCTTCGTAATAATCGAATGTGCATCGAGGATCCCACGAGGCTCGAAACGAATCAGAGCAAACCTAAATGGACTCTATAAATGACTTTGGTCGGACTTTGGGCGCAACAGGCGTCAGCCATTGTATAGAAGTTAGACATGTCTAATGAATCGTTAACTCGATGAAACACCGAAAACCGTACGAAAATTTCGCGAATGTACATATCTATCTATCTATCTATCTATCCATCCATCTATCTATCTATCTATCCTTCTATGTATTCATCCATCCGTGCGTTTGTCCATCTATCTACCGACCAACTGATCAACCTACCTATTTGACTACCTGCTTAGCTATTCACCCCTAATCATCAATTGAGGAATATCAACAAGTTAGCAAAACTATGCGTTGTCCCATCGACAAATTCGCTCTCGTCCTACGCCATTTCGTCTTCTCTCTCAACGACACACTTTACGAGACAATCGTCGCAAGATTTTTGCCAAGGTGTAAATACTACTATTATCAGAATCGGTATCACCATCGGTATCAGGATGGTACGATAAATCAATGCGACGCATATTGTCAAATTCGAGTCATATTCGTAACGCACTGTAAATACCGAAGAGGCTTCGTTGTCGCGTATTTATAAGGACTCCAACGAGAGTAAGATTGGCAAGACCATGTGTACGATATAAATAAGATATGGAACAATTTCTGCGTTTATTTGCAATTTTTAGACACTCTGTAACATCGATGAACTGACACCTAATCACTAATGACATAATCAATTTCATGTTTACGGTTTGCTTCGTACCGAATGAAGGAAAGAAGACTTTCATGTACTTGTCTCTTAAAAAATTAATGAAATATCCTTTAAAAAGATTTCTTTGAAAGTCCGCTCGAGTGATTTTTAAACGGCTGCTGGTCCCACTTTAATTACGATTGATCGTAAAAGTGATCGATCTTGCATTTTACACTAGTAGTAGTTCACAGCGGTAAAATCGTATTAAGTCGAGCGTGAATGATACTTTGTTCGTCCACCCCCAGATGCGTAGTGCCTCCGAAGTTCCAAACTCCCGTTGGCAATCTATTCGACCGTCATTATCGATGAAGACGAATGCGACGGGCCCCGTCGTGCTAAGAAATCGATTTCCTTTGTATCGACGCGCGCCTATGCGAACCGAAATGTTTCCGCTATAGGATGGCTAAATCGCGACTTTCCCACGAGTTACGAGATACGTTTTATCCAAATTTCCTCCGTTATTTGATGAAGCTGAATCGACGTGTGGCGTAACTTCATCGAGCATCGATCATTATCGAAGGAAAATTGAATAGACGTTATCTCGTAATTACTTTGATTTAAGTCCGACGATTAACTGTCAAAATGTCGATTTGCATATTTACCTGTTACTCCGTGGAGAGGCTAATCTGGTTTCACGAATACGTGGTAGCGCGTCGGCATTGAACAATGACGATACGTTTTGGCCAAACGATAGCAAGTTGCGTCGTTTTCGGCTTTCTAGGTCACGAAATTACTCAAATTTCGGATGGAACAACCGCAGCCCAGCGAATCGAGCCAACCCATGGAAAGTACCACACATTTTCGCCTAACTCGCACATTAGGAAGTTTGGATTTCCACGCATATCGTAAACCAACGTTGACGTAGCCACGTAGCAATCGTACGTTATCATCGGTTCCATCGGAATCGCTGAAAGTTCTCTTAAGAATGTAGTCGACTACGGCTACCTCACGTTGCGAAGGAGCGCGCGGAAAAGATAGAGCAGATGATCTCGTAAATGAAGAATCGCGCGTTCGTAAAACGTGCTCGTCTTCCAGCAAGATTGCCAAATCGCGTCTTATTCGTATGCGGATGAAATCGCCCAGAGGAACGAACGATATCTGAGTGCAAGCAATTAAATTAATGTTTAATCGTATCGTGATAGAAGTGCTCGAATTTATTACGAGTAAGAGATACATTCGAACTGTTACGTGTGTAAGTACACGATAAATTCGAACGAAAGAACCGCTCAGGTATTTCTCTGCGCACGGTAAATAAAGTAAAACTTGCGTTTCAGAGCCACTGTTGATTATTACACGATAATTAACTTCTATCTATTATATACAAATTTTGGGCAATAATAATAATGATGATGATAAAAATAACAACAACGAATAATGTTTCGTTGTCAAGAAACATTATTTTCGTCATGCAGAGATAATCGATAAAATTTAAATGGCAATTAGTCGATAATAATTAATCTTATTAGTCGTGACAGTACTAATTACTTCCTCAAAATTAATTCGTAATACGCAATTAATCGGAAAAGCAATTACCGCCGTTTAGCTTCGCTTGATATGCAAATATTTAAAGGCTATTATCCGTCTCGTCACGGTAAACTTTAAACGTTTTTATAGCCTGCGAAACATAACGCTAGAAGAATTTTAAATCCATATAAAGATACAAGTCAAAGATTACATTTTCTCGATTCTCTTGCTATTCCGAAATTAATTTAATAAACGAACAGTTTCAATCTTTTGACGAAATTAATTTTACCGGCGATAATCGATAAACACAAGGCAAACGATAGAAATATGACGTTCGAAATGGTAAAGATTCGTCTATACATCGTGACACGATGAGATTGCGACGTAATATCGGGGCATTTTCGTGTCAGGTGTCGTAGTCATGGTTGACAGGTAAGCCAATTATGTACAATACGATCTCGCAATTACAACGGCTGACAGTATAATCCTGAATTAATTTAAACACGAGCCGAGCGTATCAACGTTAAGATTTAGGCAATGATATCTTCTATCGAATATTCTATCACGAGACACATCCAAAATTTTGCAAGTCGATCGGATTGTTCGTGATAAAATTTTATGTTCAGCGTCTCTCGGCAAGAAAACGCTACGTACCTACGTAGCGATGAACGTACCGGCACATGCATTATGCAACGAGCTTTGCGTACAATTGGACACGAAAGGTATAATAATATCGGCAATTCGTTATTGTTTTCGTGTATCAAACTACGACATATCGTCTAATAATCTGAATTCGACGTTTTACATATCCACCATAAATATCGTTATTTGCCGGTAGATTATAAGTATTCCATAGTCGCGTTCACGAGTTCGCGCACGGTAACGGGCCACTGATTAAATTGTGACGTCGTGAATCAATTCACGCTCCAATCGTACAATATTCTACAACGCATCACAGGGAAGCGACCTGCGTATCGAATTTTAAACCAAATCACGCTCTTATTTTACGCGTAACACAATCTTTCGATTTTCCCTCGCCGTTAATCCAGAATTTGATCTTCCATAAGTACAAATAGATACGTCGAGAAAAAATCATGGACCAAAGAACACGCTTTTCCTCGTTGGACCTAGAAAGAAAATATACGATATGCTAGTAAACTTTGGTTAAGTATCGACATCAATATCAAAAGCGACGCTGAATTAATATTTACCGTAAATATTTAAAGTTGCATTGTATGGTCGAAAGTTTGATTTATTATCGTCGATTATCTATCGATAAAATAAAAGAATGTTTAAATACGCGAAATATTGTTGAAACATAACCAATCGTGTGGCAGTGCTCATTGTTAAATTTATTGGAAAGCAAAGATAAAGGCGTCCATATATTTTTCACCTGCTTGAATTTCCACCGACAAATATTTGCTAAAGTGCGCCCATAAATTTGTTATTTCAAAAGCCTTTGTAATCCGATATCTTTCGTTCGACTTATAAATTAATAATGATCGATTAACGCGATATTTCGTACAATTTATTTACTACTTACTCGTAATCGCTTAACTGGACGCATCGGATATTTTCGCACGATTTTCTTACCATTCATTCTCCGACGCTATGAAGAAGTACAATTAGATCTTATCAATAAAATGACGATTCGTTTAAAAACCGAACAAAAAACCCATTCGTTTCGTAACAAATTTAAGAAAGAGCTGAGATTAGAAACACATTCGCGATCAAAGGGATTAACATCCAATAATTAATGTCCTGTGCTAAGTGATTTTATACTTGAATTATTAATGAATTATTAATATTCATGTCGTGTACCTTCGTTCGACAACTTTGTCGACGAGACCACGAAGGCATGGAAACAAAGCTCGTTGATTCGTCCACCCTACAGAAACGTGAAAACGGTTAATACACGCAGCAGGAAGAGGTTCACCGCAAAGCGAATCGTGCGGTCGCTCGAAACCGCTCCTACGAAACAGCCCCTCGCTAAATTCTTACATATACGATGGTGAGCTCCTTTTATAACGTGACGAGATATCGCGCGATATCGTAAACTCCTCGCTTGAACCTGCTTTCGATCCGAGAGAAGATGCTATGAATTTTTCAAAGAAAAGTCTCTCACGGAAAGGTAGAAAGTTACGCGAAATGTCGTCGCGTTATTTGTCAGATTATTGCTACAGTACCAAGAAGTAAACCGTATACGTAACCAGTTTATCGTCTTCCGCATAGGTTTACCAACTTTCTCGTAAACTCTTTACGATATCAAGTGCCTCTATGACATCCCGCTCGACGTAACGATATTAACTCTCTTCATAGGATGCGCTCCGAATGAAAAAGGTCTCGAGTCGCGATCTCGCGATATTTTCATCTCTACCTTCCTCTTCGATGACGTTTAACATTCCGTATAGTACGCGTACTTCCGCGTTGAAATATCGAATGGCTCAGCTTCTCGATCGAATCGAGAAGAAATTTAGCCAGAAATTTTAACTTTATTATTAGAGAGAGACTCGACTATTCCAGTCGGACACTAAAGTCAAAATTGAATGCCTCCAATCGACCGATGATCATCGGAAATTATTTGCAAAACTAAGAATCTATTAACGTTTACGATTCTTCCTTTCATCCTAGGAGATAAGTTGGATCGTGATAAAAGCCTCGAGAACTCGTTGCAACGCGATCTTTACGATCGGAGTCGTTAAATGCTAAGCTGTGCGCGTAAAAAGCCCTCCAGATCCACGGGAATGGATCGATCTGACTGATCGAAGGAATTTATAGACGTCGTGGTTCGTTGGCAGGACAGGGATGAAAATCGTGCGATTCGATAGTGATGTACTCCACCCAATAAGGAACAAAGACGGTAGAAAAGAGAACCATCCTGGGAAATACAATTTCTCGCGTTCCATTAGATTCCCCTCGCCTCTTTCTCTCTCTCTCACACACCGTGTCACGATCTCAAGCTTCCCTCGGAACTGCGTATCCGGATCATAGGTCTTCTCTTACGTTTTCGTCGTGCTTGACTTTGCTCGAGATTTCGTGGCCCACTCGACCGTATTGTCGACGAACGCCATTTTTTTTCGTCAATCACCCTTAACCCCGACCTTGACTCGAGAAGATTTCGTGTCGAGAGGCATCAGACAGAGAAGAAAGAAGCCAATGCTGAATTCGAGAAAGCGAAGCTGAACGATCGACGAATCGTTATCGAACGATATCGAACGAATTCTCTTTCGAACTTTCGTTTCGAATAGTCTCGTTAACGTAAGAGCAGTCGTCGTTATCGTCATCGACGTCGCAATTGTAAATTAATAAAGATAAAAATGATACTCGAGGTTACTCTCGACTCTCGTTGAAGTCAGTACGGCGTATACCAGTACCACTTCAGTTTCCAAGTGAGGCTGAGATACTTTATTCGTGAGTGCGCAGCGTTGCGGAGATGAAAATCATGATACGTCACTGTGCGCGAAGTTACACGAACTCTCTGCATACGATTAAAAGTTTCGAAGGGGCGGCTAACTCCGCGCCGTGCAACTTCAACGAGCACTTACGACGCGCGGACGTGTCTGTAAAATTATCGCGATGTCCCAATGGTGGAGAAGGAATAGGCGACATCTTTGCGAGCGTAAAAAAATCTTTAAAAATTCACGAGGATCGTAGGAACGTCGCGGAAGGCACTAAAAGAGATCCGCTTTTCCTTTGAGATTCGGCATGCACATCGTCGTTCGTATCGAGCGGAGCCAACCTACGTTGGCGCGTTAATATCGCGTTAGGATATCTCACGGATTCTCAAAGAAGACAACGATTCGAAGTCGACAATGCGGTCGCGACCATAAAAGGAACGTGTATGCGCCTTTACGCGTACTTCCGTCCACGAAAGCGCATGCATTCGTCTATTGTTTCCGAGGCTCTTTAAACGAACGCTCCTCTTATCGCCATCCAGACATTATCCTCGTCCTCGATTTCCTGCTCGGGTCGTTACACCGAGATTTCGCTTCTGTCGAGTCTTATGCGACAATGACGCCGTGAAACGCGCATCCACCAGCTCGTCAACCTCCCGAAAAGAATTTTAACGGCTGGAAAATTATTTCGCGAGGTGACACGTGTTTCGTAAAATTTCTAAAATCTAATTACTTTCGCGTATTTGAGAGGCAAAACGCGATGCCAAGAGCCTACTTTTCTCAGGTGCGCTTAGAAATATTTTCAACTTGTTGATACGTTGCTCTATCTCTCTCTCTCTCGCTTTTTCGTTCTCTGCTTCCTCTATGTCTCTCCTCTTGTCTTTCACACTCACACTCTATGATATTTTACCAACGTAAAACTTTAAGACGTTTCCTCGTCTACTCCGTCCTTTCGTCACTTCGTATGCATGAAAATACTTGAAATGATGCATTGCTAGTCCAACTCCTAACAAAGTTCGCTCGTTTGTCGTAGAACGAGTTCCTTTACGATAGCATCGCGCTACTCTTTTGTCATATTTATCTGTTTACGCGGGAATAAAATTGCGTTATCGACTACACGGGGGCTTGGAAAGACGTGGAAATGTCTGGCGAACCGAGAGACGCGGGATTAACGACGAACAGGTCATCGGATGTACGGTCGGTTACAGCTCGCGTACCAAATTTATAAACGTTTGCAAAGGCTCTTGAATATACGTCGATTATTCCGGGCAGCCTTTCGAGAAGTTTCGGAACGACGCGGAAAAGGAAAGCATTCGTCACGAAAGCGGCTCGAATAAACGCGTTAGCGCACGATCCAGCGAGGGAAACGCGGTCGAGATCTTTAGGGCTCGAACGGTTAAATCGACGAGAAAGAATCCATCGAGTGGAGGGTTGTATAGCGAAAAGTACTTTGACTTTTACCGAGGCCTTTTGTTCCTCTCTCGAGATTCGCGATTAACCGTCTTCGTCGTCGTCGTCGTCTTTCGTGAGGCTGAGGGAAGAGAACGTACGTGTGTCGATGACGCTCAGCTTCCGGGTCACCGGCTTCCACATTCTTCCCGTACAGCACCGAATGGCCGTTCGATATACGTTCACCGACGGTAAGATCGATCCGACCGCGGCGGTATCTCATCCGTTCTACCGTTCTCCCAAGACTTATTACTTTCGACGAAGTGATTTATCGGATAAGTGCGAATGCAAAAACGACTGCGGCCCGGCCTCGTAATTCTCCAAGCCGCCTAGCCACGGTGATCCAATTAAATCAATCGACGTGGTGGTGGTAGTAGTAGTCTTTTCGAAAAGAACAGAAGTATACGGCGGTACCTAACAGTTGCGCCAAATGTGGATGGATAGTTCAAGTTATCGAGAGCTATGCTGGGTTTTTGCGCTTGTTTGGAGCACGTCTTCTCTCACCTTCTTCGGAGAGTACGCATACGTTTTACTCGGATAAACATTAGTACCGAATTTATCGGCGTTTCCAAATTTAAACAGCAAATACACCGTAAGAACTTCGTTGTTTCCGATCGTGAACGTGATGTTTTGAAATTTGTGTCGCTGTTCATAGAACGTATCTTAGGCGTGTTTATTTAAGGAAATGCATGAAACATCCGAAGCAATGAAAAAGAGAACTTCTAAAATACTGTCACAAACAGAAGAATAAATTCTACAAATTATTGTTGATCGTAAAAGTAAAATTTAGACGAAATAATGATTATTTTCTGTGATTCTGGAATTAAAAAATGAGGATCGCTGTTCAAAAGTCAACATCAAATTGCTCGTGTCTCGAGAATTGGGGAAACATCTGGTGAGATGGAAAAGAATTGACATCGTCGAGAAAAGAGTACAGCCGTCGGCTTACTGCAATTTAGTATGATATTAGTAAAAAATCAATTGAAATCTATGAACGTACAGTGCTTTGACGTCTTCAACGAGATAGACCAATATTATTTATTTGTAATACTTGTCTAATAAAGAGAACAACAGTAGTTTCTACGTTAACGGAATAATTGAAGTCGAAGAAAACTAAAACACAAATCATTGTTTGATACCCACTTTTTTCATGTAAACATTGCGTACGATAAAAATAACGATTGGTCAAATAATTCGCGAAATTGGAAACGCTTCAGCTTCATTGCTGAATATACGAAAAAGTGAAAAGATAAAACGGCCGTAGCTTTTAAAAACAGCAATTTCATTAATTCGTGTTAATCTCCGCGATACTAAAATGAAATTCAAGTGAAAGAAGAACGAGAAGACTTTATCCTGACCCAATGGAATATTTAAATTAATGGAATTTTTAAATCTACTCACGAGTAAATTCAATAGAATGTCATAGGTTTTAGTCACGGTCACTGTACGCTATCGTCATTGTTCTCATAACCTACAGCTTCACCTAGTCGAACCTATTGTCCACGAGAGACAAGCAAAGGCGAAGTTTTTCACTCGCCATCTTTCCTTCTCTTTCTTCGATCGCTATCTTTATCATGGCGCGTTTATAACGTGGTTCCAGTTTTAGCTGTAACGTACAATCAAAATATCAATGCTAATTAGCATTTGTGAATTATTATCGTTATTTATAATCATATTTTATTTGGAAATAACTCTCAATTAATATTTTAATAGCAATACTATCGACATGACATAAGATCGTGATTATGTAATTATAAACGACACGCGATTTCTAGATGATTGAATCATTCGAACGATGTTTTGCTTCAATTTTTTAGATCTTTTACCGATATTTTAATCCAGAAATATATTCGTGTCGTTTATTTAAACGAAGTTTCTTGTTTCACGCGCAGCATGAACTTATTTATTGGAAAAAATCACGTTACAGAAATGCGATAGACATGATACCACGATAAAGAATATTGGAGCTCATATTTTAACACTATTACGCTTTATTTATGGCTTTTGAAGTCCATAAAATTTCAAATGTCAATGCGTGAAATATAACGAAATGCTATTGAACAACATTACTAGACAACCTTATAACGTATTAGTACAAATAGTTGATCTGTTGCATCGGAGAACGATGTAATTTATTACTCAAAAAGGGAACAAATAGAACACGATGAAACATCGTGTGACACTGAATAACATAAAATCTGACACAAAAATGCTTTATTTCGATATTTGGCACGATGAATGTATTAGGGGCAGGACAAATTTAGGAAATAGAAAATCTGATCGTATACGACTCGTAAAGCACCCTTGATCCGTTTTAGATAGATGTAATATCATAAATTTAATTCGGGATAATTTATCGACGTTTAAAGAGCAGTTGACACCCCTTCTAAAAAGAAAAAAAAAACGACCAAAGGGATTCGATTTGGATCATGCACGTCATCGGGTACGTTTCAATAATACTTGGCTCTTTTGTTCTACGCAATTTAAGATTGGTCGTCGACACTCCGAATTCCCAATATTTTATAAAAACGTTATATCGTACAAAAGATTCGTCGGTCTCTTTGCGAAGCTTTTATCGCTCGGCTTTCTCGTTTGTCATCTAGAATAATCGGTTCACTTTTAAATTTTAAGCGAAAATCAAGTGAAACTTTCAAATAAAATCGTATAACGCAAAAAACTCTGACACGAAAGTGTGTCACTTTATTACGTAATTAACAAACCAGCGATATTGATAATTCGAGAATAAGATAAAACATAACGAATAGGTAGGTAAGTTGCATGCGCCAGATCGATAGTAAAACAAAGAATGGAGAAGTCAAAAAATCGAATTACCACGATACTATGTACTAAACATTGTATGATGTACGACTAAATAAGTCGTTATTACTTCACTATATAAGCGAAGAAGAGGGATAACCATCTAATTTAACCTCTTAATTAACGTAAAATCTCGCTATATTTGTATCGACTTATGTAATTAGAAGCAAAAATTATTCTGCCTGGAAGAATCGTACTATTGTAGAATAATGAAAAACTGGAATGTTTGTACTAATCTATGTAAATATCCTGGAATGGCCGTACAAACTTTTGTGAAAACATTTTTATAATCAGAAGAGCATCGTTAAAACCAACAATAAAAGTTTCTATTGACCTTTTCTCATTTCCAAAACTGGTACGTAAACCTATAAAAAAAGCGAGTATCTTCAAACAAAAATTATTACGTAACGAAGACACGTATTTCTAGTTACGTGCGAATAAATTTTACGCGAGAATCCAAATAATCGCGATATTCGATCGATGCGTCTTGATCGCAACCTCAGTGTGTAAAAATACGATGTATTTCCTGTCGTTCGAAGTTGATAAAGATACGATCGTTGTAATGGAAAGCACGCGCCAATTGATTCTTAATTAACGATTACACTGTTAGTTTTAAGAACAATTTACACGTTAAACGCTTTTGTGCCATCGAAATAGGAATTTGAAAAACGATCGATATAAAGAGAAGCAGAAAGAGAAGGACGCGGTTAGACGGGTAAATTAAAATTCAGGATGCGTCCTCACGAAAAGCGATTACTTCGACAATGTTTGCACCGTTCTGTGGTCGATACGAGACGAAATACCGGATGGAATTGAATTGGCGAATGCTCCATAGTATTAATCTCTCAAAGAAGGTTCAAATTAAAATCAACGATTCGTCGCATGTAGCAAGGTCCCATCGAATTCTCGTGAAATAAAAAGTAGGATGAGAACGGTTGTTACGTGGAAACAGAAGGAGCTATAAACAAAAAAAAGTAAACCACGAATATAAGAGTAATAAATACAGCAAGTAATCAATAATAAATGCAGCTAAGTAAGATTTATTTGACATATAGGAATCGTGGAATTCGAGGTATCAATGAAGGGGAGATGAATGTAAAAAGTAAAGTGGTTTCTTCCTTTAACTCCTAGTCTATCAATCCCGTAATACACACAGATACACACAGCTCGTAAATGTTATACCAAGCATCGCATAATATCGAGTCGTTCGAAAAGTCTTCGACGATAAAAAATGACAGATTTGACAATGAAATGACAAATGGAAACCGGCGAGTTTGAGAAGTCTCCGCCGATAAAAAATTACGAAAAATGACAAACGACGAGCGAAAGCAAGCGGATACTTTCTCGACAACCCAATACTACGTACGCCGATCTCTTTCGATCGACCTCTTTTCGCACAATTTACTCATCGTATCGTACTACTCTTCATTCGTACCCTCGTGCGGACTGTTCACGAATGCCCAATTCCCTAGATCTTATCGCGTCTCATACCTTTTCGGTCTTCGAATGTGAATGTCGTTTTTATTTACGATGAACGCCCAATACTTAGTCGTGAACAGTCCCTCTCAATGAGTCCCTAACGCTTCCTGTCGCTCAACCTGCCCTTAAGTCCCTCATCCTACGAACATATGACTCGTCAGCTCGGTAAGGGCCTGTAAACTTTTTAACTAAATTTTTAAAAAATTTCGTGGCCGTCTAACTTATTTTTCACGAATGACAGAAACAATTAATTAACTTCGCGTGATTTACCGCAAGTAGCAACGAACGCGTTCGTTTCGAATCCTATTAACGAATTTATTATTATTATTCAATATTATTCAAGCACGCACATACACATATACGTTAAGCAGACCTTCAAAGAATCAGTTTGGGGAGAACTTTTTGTCGTCAGGATTCCGACCGAACGACCGTATCGTTCGTGTTCAATTTCAAAATTGAAACATTTTCAACACTCGATGAGATTTCGGGTGTTCGAAAGAGCGAAAGATGGATACGGAAGAAGCACGATCAATTCCATTATACTTGTACACGGTATCGTGTCTTTTCTGAGCGCATTTGCCACGTTCGACGATCTCTCGAAAGTTGGTTGCTCGCGTAATTTCGTTTAACGATGAACGAAATATTGTTCATTAACGATCGCTGCGTTGGCTATTGAACAAACTTGGAGGTGGCCTCTACCTCGATCACCTTTACAAAAAAACTGGAAGGAACTCGACACGAAGAAGCATAATCCGCTAAGAATGCGAGGAAAAATTCAACTCCGTTCGTTTTTCTTCGCTACGGCGACGTTAGTTTCCACGATTTCCCGATACACTCCGGCGAAACGTACAACGTGGATTTTCCCCGTTCTTTAGCGTGATACGCATAAATACGCGCCGTGGTCTTTCGCGTGCGTTTCCTTCCCACGTAGAATATCGCTTTTAATACGTAGGTCGGCGCGTTTCTCTTTCCGCCCCTGCGATGTCCAGGGTAGAAGGCCGTGATTATGGCGGTCATAGATTCAAGCGCGTCTCGTTCCTCCGTGGAAACGTTTCCACGTTCGAAATTATCGATCGTTCGTCGTTCTCCTCCCTCGAAGGGACGCGTCTACGCGTACACACTTGGCCCTGTCCTGGAAGACGTTGGAAGAAAAATGATGCGTTGCGTAGAGGAAGGAGATCGAGGATGAGGCACGAAAGTTCTCACGTAGAGGATTCCCGCGCGGCATCAGCCGTCTATCCACTCGGTCTATCCCCCTTTTCTCAGCCGTGAATTCGCGAAGGAGCTCGCGATTCGACCGCGTCTCAACGCGATACCTCGCGAAGCCCCGGAAAGATGAAGAATTATGCGCAACGACGACTAGACGCCGCTCTTTGCTCGACGTAAATCGCCGTGAAAACTTTCGATAGTTTATACCGTCGAATATCGAGGGAGAGATAGGAGTAATCCCGGATGCATTAGCGCCTTTCCATCGAGTTCCTCGCGAGTAGGTGGAAAATTCCGCGAGAGATCGTTGCCGAAACGTTTTCAGCACGGTGTCGCGAGAAACGGCGGAAAATTGAAATCCTCTCGAACGAGAAGACGAACGTTCCGCGCTCCGATAAAGCGGGCTACGAACTTCGCGCTATCGCGCGCCACCGAACTTTCGACGTGGACGACGATTAAACGCTCGCGTCCCGACGTAACGACGCCAGCTACCGAAGCTCGAGCTTCCTTGAAAAATAGCCCGAACTCGATTGTAAGGAATAACGCCGATGTTGCAGCCATTGCGATTCGAAGCAATTTTTTATCGTCGTTTTTCTTCCCAAATTTCATCTATTTTAAAAATGCAGCCACGGGCTCTTTGTCGATCGCTGACGACAATTTCTTGCAATACTCGAAACACCGTTTCGATACGATACGATGGAAAAATTTCACAAAGCCCTCCAGTATGGAGAAAGAAAAGCAATACCGTTATGCTTTACTGCGCGATCGTTTGACGATTTTCATACTTCAAGTCGCTCTGAAAAGACGATTCCTCCGATGTAACGCGGATATTAAAGTTGTGAAATACTCTTCGATAGCTTTCTGGTCTTGATATGCAATTAAAATTTGCCTGACGATAAAATCGATAGATACACGCGCTGCTTTGTGAATTGAGCGAAACAAAAGGAAACGCGTTTTAACGTGTTTTTAAACGACAATTTTCCACATTATTCGCGATAAAATCGCGAACAGAGCTGACGAAAGATTGCTCCCAAAATTGCTTTGCAGATTTACATAACGCTGTTACGTGTAATACGGCACGAATTAACCGCCTTATAAAAGGGGTTACCTACCCTACACAGCTAACTCTCTCTTTCTCTCTTTCCCTCTTTCACGAGTCACAGTCAGGTCTTTCTCGTATTCACCTTGAAAGGGATAAGAAGTCACTCGAGCTCGACGAGGTTAGAACGTCAAAGGAACGTGGATGAAAGCGAGTCGGTGCGCGTTGCTGGCTAAACTCGAGGAGACGCGGTTAAAATTCAATCGTTTTACGACAATAAGAAAACAACATTTCCACCGCGCTACTTCGGAAAATATCGATTCGTAGTACGGACTGCTGAGGAAGAATGAACGCCTATATCGTATTCTTTGAAACGTTCGCGTTTTCGTTTCGCGTACTTTTCAATGGAATCGTATTCTTCCATTCGACCCCTTTTCGCGTTTTGCTCCGACGAGGTGCGTTCAAGAGTAAACGTTACGCGTCGCGTATAACTTTTCGAAGACTTTGAGAGGCCAGGATGCGGATAAATATGCCGTACTTATTCGCGGATAGACGGCGAAATGCAAAGCAGCCTCGTTGTCGAATTTCTTTCCAAGTTCGTGTGGGATTTCATGAGCGACGTTTATACACGCGTACGTCATCGTAAGTACATTCGAGAACGCACGGATGGGTTGAGGATGGAAAGCCACCCACCGACTATGGAAAAGAACGATATTTTACCGATGCTGCAAAAACGGTCTCCGTCCTCGCGCTTTTCGATGGGTTTTGCACGTATGGTCGAGCATTTAACGCGTTGCCGCGTTTCGTGTAAAGCGGCTCCCATGGACAGTCGCTCGTGAAACGTCCGCGAAAAGGGAAGATTTATCGTCTGTTACGTTATCTCCTTGCATATCCAGCTTTATTTTCGGCCCTTTCCTTTCGACTGGATAATTAGACAGAGAAACGTCGCGCGATCCGTAACGAATCGTCATTAAAAATTTCTCCAAACTCTCCTCGATCGTTACCGTAATTTTCGTAACAGTCGACGGAATTACGATCTCGTACGAGCTGGGAACCCCCGTATCTCGATTAACTCGTTTAGTAACTGCTTTAACATGCGATTGAAACGAACTTGCGAACGATCGCTGATCGAAATTACCAAAGCTGAATAATGTTCCAGCCATTTCTAGTAGAACGTCGTGGAAGAAAGAGCGATGGACTTGCTTACGTAACGATGTTTATTCATAAATATTAAGATTGTAAAGTAGGTGACGTTTTTCTTTTCCTTCAGCGTAAATCTTTTTTTAGAGACACCTGCATACTTTTATCTCACCAGCATACGCCGTGTATTCTTATGCATCGTATGACGTCGCTTTCATTAACATTTTTCCGCGTGAAATTCCGCGAAAGCGTATGCATAACATACATCGGATTTACCGTTTACTTCTGAAATTATTAAAAATGACGGTGATATACGATGAAATTTTATACGAAACGATAAATGTAAAATCGTATATAACGGCACAGGTATAAAGAGATTAAATTGTACATTTAAACGTACAGATTTTTCCTCATTTTACCGTGAATTGAATTTTATGATACATTAATTCTTTATATTATATAGAATTTATTTGATCAAGTGTAATGATATTTACTTTATATTTATTTTCAAATTCTCGATAATCGCGTTTGTTTACGTGCCAAGTCTAAAAAATTGTGCGGTCGAGATTATACTTGCTTGAAAAAATTTTGATTTCACCGGATTTTATCTTTCATCTTTGTATTACTGTCCAGAATTTTCCTCTTTATTGTTCTTCGGTTGAATAGTACAATACCGAGTGAAAGTATTGGCAACCTGCACCAACCCAGAAGCAATCGAACGTTCCTAACCTAAATTTGAAATGGTAAACCCGTACTTTAAATACAATAAAACATAGACGACTTCTATACAATATTGAACATTTCTCAATATACAAGAAATTGCCAGCTAAAGTTATTTTTTTCTTAAAATTAAAAAGCAAATGTAGCTTAAGGAATCACCAGAAACGTTATAGAAGTATCGTATAAAATTATACTTCGTAATTTCGTTATTCGTCGTCGTTACCAGAACTGTTAGATCGTCGCATTCCATCACATAAGTTTCTTTAACAATTTCTCGATCATTAAATTCTTTTTTTATAGATATATCTTACTTTTTATTTTGCGTTCGTATCGATCGTTGCGTAAACAGGCATCATTTGGATTTGAAGATTTCTATCAACAACACTTGGAAAGCGTAAAGAATATTTTTTTCAGAAGCGAAAGAACACTCTTTATATTCATCCGAGAAAGCTATAGTCAATATTTAAATTCTTATTTTACTCCGCTCTTTAAAATTCCTCTAATTAATGGACTTGATTCCCTCGACGACGTCTCAACGCTTTTCGATATCATTCGCGTCTCGTTAAATAATGCTCAACCTTAGTTAAATCGACATTCCATAAGTGGTCTTAATAATTAATTAAGAGATATTCGACTGCTAAGTAAGAGGAAGAATTTACATTCCTTGCACCATATAAGTATCCAAGGCAAGTGAAAATAATAAAATAGTAAATTTTAACGATATAAGAGACAATATCTTTTTTGCAATGTGATATGAATCGATTAAAATACAACAGAGTATTACTGTGTTATTACAACCGGAAGAAAATATAAGAAGACATGCACGTAATATAATTTATCATGTTTACCAACCAGAGTTGGCAGCTCACGTAAGCGAAATTATGTTTCTAATAGAGAATCGTTTTTTTTTTATATATTAATTTTTATAT
>JAITYT010000268.1:237901-263253 GCA_025433975.1 Liostenogaster flavolineata | reverse complement strand
TCTCTCTCTCTCTCTCTCTCTCTTTCTCTATTCCCGTGGTCTTTGCCTACGGTCGCGTCGACATGGCCGGATGACGTGTTTATGCGGCGCCGACGACGACGACGACGACTAAGAAGATCGTTTTGTCGTAGTAGCGCGACCCTCCGCCACTCGAAGGTCGGCCAAACGCGCCGACCGACTTTGCTCACGAATCGACGAGGATAAGTCGACGAGTGATTTAAGCCATCTTCTCCTCGTCGTCGTCGTCTTCTTCTTCCTCTTAACGATGGCGTCTCTTACCGCGTCGCACCTGATACGTCGACGGAGTCGTCGAGGCGCTCGTCGCGACAGCGATTAATCGTCGAGTTAACCCATTATCCGACAATGTCCCATTTTTGGGACACGTTTTCGAATTTCAAATTCAAAGTTGGTTAGTACGAGTATCGTTGTACGGTTAATTTATTTTTTTTTTTGTATTTTTGACTTGCGGCTTCGTTTACCTCTAGGTAATATTAAATTTTAATATTAAAATATTACTTTTTACTAATATTAATATTAGTAATTAGGTGATACTAAAATTTACGAAGCTTTTACAGAGGTACTCGCGAATCTCGAAGCATTTGGAAGGTTTCTTACTTCGTTTTTTTTTCTTAAGTTGCCGATAATATTAGGCTGGTGCGTATGAAACGTCAGATTTTAGGCGAATATACAAAATTGCGGTTTTTTTGCGAAAGCTGTTTCTTTAATCGAAATATGCTCCGTTTGCTTCGGTACACTTTTTGAGAAAATCTGTTGTATCGAAGCGGACAATACGACTATAAACGAAGTTACGGCAAAAACAAAAGCATAACGAAGATAGGGAGATACTTCGTACGCACCGACACTTTATTTCTACGAAATCTAAGGAAACGAATTCTGAACGACCTGCTTTGAAAACGAAGTCGATGGACGCTCGATATCTTTACGACGAACGGGACGAAAGTCCCGTGGCACGCACTTAACACAACGAACTTGTTGCGCTTAAGACACGGTCTAGTTACGCTCGATTCCACGCGATAGAGCGAACGTAGGGGCCACTAGCTGCGTACCTACGCGCTCGCGTTCGCGTTGCACGCACAATCGCGTTCCTACCTAGGTACATCCAGACATCGGCTGTTTCTAGACGGCTCGGCTGCTTTACCTGTTGCGTGAGCGACGTCGCTCGCAAACCCGTCATATATTCTCTTCGCGAGACTCGTCCGCTTCTACGCTCGAATCCACGTCAAATCGACGAACTTTCGAAAAGTTCAAAGAGCGTCGCGACGAGAACGCGATCGAGCCGTACGTCGAAATACACTCGACGATTCTAAGTTAATATTCGGAGTACGGACCTTGTACATTCTATACATTTTCGAAAATAATTCTCCCAATTTTTGTTTGTAGCAAACGAAACTTCACGTATTCCTAAAGAATCGTATTTAGAATTAAAAATTTACAACGAAAGTTTACCTTATTTTAAATTGTAACTAAATAAACAAAGAATTTTATTTTTGGAATTTAAACGTTTACATTATTTCTGTTTAAATTATTATCCTTGTTCAATATTCATTCGTTCCTTTTCCGAGTACTAAATATCCTCACTAAAAATATAGATCTGGGTCCTGTGGGACCCAAATCCATACTCGAAGTGTTCTGCGAACTCTTAAAAGCTTCAAAGAGCGTCTCTTCGAAAATCTCGACGATTTCGAGTCCGGAAGGAAGTCGGCAGAAGCTGGAACGTAGCGTTGTCGTTCTGTCCGTTCATAGTGGAAGTATTTGCAAAGAGAGAGATGCGTTCCATCGCGATCATCTCTCTCTCTCTCGATGTTGAAACGGGAATAGCCGTGGTTCACTCAAGGCCGTTGTTGGTACAACGGCGAACAGTCCGAACCACGACGACGTAACGAACCGCCGCCGACGCGAAAGTAAACCCGTAGCTACGGTTAATTTGGCCGCTGTCGCGCGACGTTAAAATAGATTTTGAGAAGTCGCGACAGGTTGTGTAGACGGAAATTTCGATACTCCAATTAGCCGCGTAGAGGCGTACGTTAGTACGTAGAGAGGTACGCCACCGCCTCGTCTCACGTCGATCCTTCGCGAAGCCGAAAACGAATCGTTTATCGCGTCGATACTTTTTTTTATCGAACGAAGACGCGCTTTTCCGCACGACGGAGGGGCGAAAGCGAGTTCGATAACGATGCTTTTCACGAGTTCGCATTTCCACGTTGTTTTAACTTCTCGATGTCGTTATTACGTCGTTACAACGTCAAAGAAGACCTCGATTATTCCGCGGAATCGCAAAACGTTCGCGAAGACACGCCAACTGGTAATCGGTTTACGTTTTTACCGCGTCGCGCTAAATACGCGCTTTTTTCGCGGAACGCGGTCGACAACGATGTTTTAGACGGCCTTTTTTACAACGAGATCGACAAAGCGAAGTCGAATCCATGTTTTCGTTTAAATCGTTCCTCGCTTTGCGAGACGTAGTTCAGCGACTGTTATTTTTTTCCGTTCGTGGAGGCTGAAAATCAAAAGAGAAGGAAAAAAACGGGCGAATTTCAGAACGATTTTAGAAACGATGTTGACTAACGAACGAAGAGGGCAAGATTTCTAATTTTTTTCCGCTCGAAGAGGCCGGAAATAAAAAAAATGAAAGAAAAACGGGAGATCACCACGCGAATTTCAGGACGATTTTCGAAACGATGCTGAGTATCGAACGAAGAGAGGAAAATCTCTAAATTTTTCCGCTCGAAGAGGCCGGAAATAAAAAAAAAGGGAGAAAAACGAGAGATCACCACGCGAATTTCCGGACGATTTTCGGAACGATGTTGACTGGATTTGGTCTGGGTTTGACCCGAGTTTGGTTTGGGTTTGGTTTGAAGAGAGAAAAATCTCTAAATCTCCCCGACGCAAAGAGAAACGATTAACAACGACGCAGACCCTCGATCGATCGACTCGCGCCGATATTCGTTAGGTTGCTTCACGCGGAAAGCACTCCGTACCTTTCATAGAGTCTATCGCGTGGAATCGGTGGTGGCACCCCTCGCGGGACGCCCCGGCCTGCATACAAATAACACAGGCCGCCTCTTAATACGTACCAGCACGCGTTACGTCCGTGTATCCGCGCGTCTATCCATCTGTCTGGCCGCGATCCTCGACGACGCGAGCGTAGAACGAGCCTCACGGACTCGTAGGTAGGTACGCACGGTCACGACACGGTGACGAATGATTTATGGGAGTATCTCGGCCGTAAAGGGTGCTCGGAGCTAGGGAAGGGGCGCCAGGGGTGCCGGGGACGCCGGGGTAAAATTATGGGCCGGAACGGAACAAGGAGACGCGATGTACGACACGGTGAAATCGTCGGGATGCCCGGATCGAGCTCTCGAGTGGCGGAGTATCGGGTCGAGTCGATTCGTCGTAACGAGAACCGCGGGGACGAGTGCCGCGGGCGTCGGTTACGATTAGATTCGCGCCGATCTCGATGACGATACTCGATATATCTACCGGAAAGTCCCTCCGATTTACCGGAAATCGATCTAAATTTCTTCGATTTTAGAAATTTTTTTTATTTTATTTCAAAGATTTTTTACTAAGGAAATCGAAGGACTGCCTTTACGCTGGCGTTAAAGCGTTAGAAAACGATGGAAATTATTTTGTTGATTCGTATTTAGGATTTCTTTAATAAATAAATGCAAGAGAATATTTTGATTACTTTCCGCTAGACCTGATGAATAATAGGACCCTGTTTTAATTATGGTATAACTCCTTTATCTGTGAGAAATTTTTGATCTATCCATTTAAAAAATTAAAAAAAATAGTGTAGAGAACAAAATGATACGTGAAAAACAGGTAACGGGTTAACACTGCCGGGCGATGTCAAACGACCCTTTCCAGAACTTACTTCGATTCTTTGTATCGCTTATAAAAATTGAAATTTTTACGTTACTTCGATCAACGTCTGTTTCGTAAGGGATCGTTTGACCGGCGATGCTAGGAAATAGGGAAACATTTGACAAGTTTCTTACGTCTTTCGATGGGATTCGAATAAGCCAAAGAAGTGGAATTTTACCGAGGAGAATCGTTCGGTATGCGAGAGCTTCGGCCGCGATAAAAGTCGTTAATAAAACTGCTCCGGCATGGAGAGTATTCGATAGGACATACGTCGAGGGGTAATATCGTTATACGCGATACGTTAAGGAGAACGGTCGGATTTGACGTCGACGAACAAACGCGGACGTGTAAATCAAAATCGAACGTACGAAATGGAAAGAGCGAGACTAGCCAGCGTAAATCGATAGGAAAGATTTGTTGCAGTTTTAGTCGAACGGTGTCAGAAGTTCGCCGATTTATAGACGTTCGATTTATCGATCGTACTCAACGATTTACTACCGACGATAAGGTTACTACGTATTAACGACAGCGCGCTCGACGATTTAAAAACGAAGCAACGCCGAAGCAAATCTTTCCCCCTTCTCTTTCTCGATCCTTCCAACGCGATAACGACTTCGTCGTCCTACGTTATTTTTTCTTTTTTTTTTAATAATTTACACGCTGCTGAGGACGTTTTCCAAACGTCTTTTCGTACTTTCGACCTTCCTTTCGATTATACCTATTCGGTTTCTTCGTTCGTCCGACTTTTCGTCGTGATAGATCCGAAAAATTGACATTTTTGTAGAAAATACTAACCTTCAGAAGATAATTGTACAAATTTCACAACGATCCGACGTTTGGTTCGAAGATTACAGTGGATAGAACATTGCTTTTTGATGGGAAAAACACGAAAATATCAGAAGACATGAAAAAAGTCCACAAAATTGTTTTGGCAAATCGTAAAGCGAGGACGCAAGAGATAACTGACGCTCTAAACATATCAAAGGAATGTGTAGGCTTTATTTTGCATTGCCGGGCATTATTTTTAGACCGGGAACTTATCAGCCGATGTGATAGAAAAGAAGAAGTCGAAAACGCACTCGTCGAAGAACCTCTCGAGTCTTTTTCGACTTTCGTCCCGCCTCGTTCGAAAGGACGCGAAACGACTGTAATTGCGCGACGGGCATGGCTCGAAGCTCGCAACAAGGGACCCGCCGCCGCCTTCGAGACTTCGTGCGAACATTATCGTTATCGGGCTTCGGTAATAACGGGTTACCGTGCGCCACGGTATAACGGGTTACCCGAACGAATTTATAGCTTTCTCTCACGCAGTCCTACTTTCCGTAATTTCCTCGCGAGCCAGCGGATCGCCTTGGAATATATACGCCGCGAGACGTGGAAGGATTCATAGCTTCTCGCGTTGGCAGCGACGATCGCGCTCCGACGTAACCCTCCGCCTATTACGCGCGGACAGGGACGGAGACGGACGGGGCAAAAATAGCTCCACTACGTCCAATTCCTAAAGAACGTCGAACAAAGAAGAATAAACTTCTTGGTGACGACTCTTACGATACTCGCGATTCTTGGTTATTCGCCATCTTGCTCGAGTCTGTTACAGTCGCTTCCTAGCGCAACGAGGAACTTAGAAAACAAACGTGACTTTTCGGTAATCAGGAGCGTACTTAGGAATAAAAAGAAGCGATCGTCGCCGCTTTCCAACACGTTAGTCGCCCAGCGCGATTCGGTTGAGTTTCTCTCGGGGCCCAAATCCGACCGACGGAGCGCCGGAACGCGAACAAAGCGATAAGCGGGAATAGCAACGATTCAATTGGAGTAGGGGTTTTTCTGTATTTTTATGCTGTATTTCCTATATTTATATTTCAATGCTTATTCCGCAGATAACCGGACGAATTTGACGAATTTAGTAAGGTTCAATAAGTAATTCAAAAAGCAACGTAAAAGAAAAGGAGAATAAAATAATGACAATAGTTTTTCAATATTCATTGAAAATCATATGAAAACATAATTATAAAACATCGTGAAAAAAATAAAAATTGAGTTCTCTTTTACAAAACGTATCGGCACGTAAGAAAAATCATCGTTTCATCATAGCTTTATATAGACTACTTAGTACGAAGTATATACTTTGCATTTTCAATAATTTTCTAATAAAATACATGGTATTCGACAATAAAATCAAAGGATACAGTCTCGGCACTAACCAGTAGAGAATATAACGAAAAGTTAAATCGGAAAACAATTTTTTTAATTCTCTTGCGATGAAATTAAACCATTTATAACGTTTCATAAATTTATTTTGAGATAGAGTTTCCTCGCAATGCGAATGGTAAGGCGCTGTTGTATGCGCAACGATTTATCGTCGCTGGCACTTTTCGCAAGTGTTGCGAACGACGATATATCGTCGTCCGGCACTAAAAGCAGTAGATTTTATGCAAGAATTAATTTATTTCGTATTATTCATTATATATATTCCTATACAATATTGAAATAACTTTAGGCAGTTAGTACAACAAAATACTCTTAGAAGCAAATAAACTCTGGTTACAAGAAATAGCAAATTATCAATAATTTTGAAGCGTGTGATACTTTTTAAAAACAGGTTGGTAACTGCAGCATATTTTACGTCCTGTAATAATTTCGCTATCGTTATTACTTTCTAGTTCCATATACTCTTCGTCATTTTCATTTTAAAATTCCCCTTTATCGCTTAAAGATCACTTCTTTCGTCAAAACTGTCGCTGTCACTTTGATAAAGTATTATATATTCTCTATTTCTGCCATTATGGGATTGTGTATCCCAAACAAGATTCCCCAAAATACAGAAATTATTTGTTCCGTTGCAATAAGATACAACTAACGGATATTACTTCGAAATAAACCAGAATAAACTAGTCAAATCTCGTCTCAGTTTCAACGACGTATCGGAACGTCATGCGCGACTATGTCAAATGTAGCAAAGAAAGAAATTAACTCGAAGAAGAAGAGCGTCACACGGATACGGGTGACGGGGCTCCAACGGAAACAAATACCGTCACCCGAATACGGGTGACGTGGCGACGAACGCGTTAAACCCCTCAACGATTCGTTAACAGGAAACTACGACGCTCTTGAAAGGAAGAAGACTCGATCTTACGCTCTACCGTAGGACGGCACTCGGCGCTCATCGATCAGAGCGCGCGTAAACACGATTAGTATAATGTACGCGTAATGAATTAATCCTGCCACGTCGTCGAGGAGCACGAACTCGTCGCGGCGCGGCCCTCGCTGGGTTAAGACGCCTCGAAGACTCCTCGACGCCCCCCGCCCCGTTCCTCGTCTCCTCCTCGATCGTTCTTTCATCCTGCCACCCTACCTCTCCACCCCTCCGTTACCGGGCTCGCTCGGATGCACGTTGGCACGGCCGTCCTTTTTCTTCTCCTCTCCTCGTGCTCCAGAAACGAGAAGGTTATTTATGGCGAGCCGGTTGCGACTCCACCGGCGCATTCTGTACCGAGGGTTGCGCGAAATCGACAGCTGTCGCCCCGCTCGGCGGCTTCGCGCGTATCCATCTTTCACCCCTCGTCCTCTCCTCCAGCGCCATCTTCGCGGTGGGAGCGAGCTTTCTTGGAGCGCGCGCGCGCGACCTCTCACCGATCTAACCGCCGCGGCTCTCCTCTGTCCTCCTGACTTCTCCCCTCCTCCGCCACCCCCGCCCTTAACACAAGGAGGTTAAGTCGGTCGTACGCGTTATTCTCGTGTCGACGCAACGCAAGCAACACGCGCCGGAGCAAAAGGCGTTATTTATGTTCTCTTTGTCGGGCCATCGATAACCACCGTGCGGGAGCACGACTCGGCTTGGCCTAGCGCGCGCGCGCGCGCGCGTTCTCTCTCTCGCAGCGCGCACATAAATAATGCGAGCGCAATTTCCCGTGTAATTGATGGGACCCCCCGCCCCTTTCTCCTCTCCTTCGAGTTCCTCCTGCTCCTTCTTCCTTTCGTCCTCCTAAATCTTCTAGCTCCCTTTCCCCCTCCCCCCCAAGCCCAGGCGCGGTCCCCCATAATGGCATGGCAAACCGAGCGCTCTGGATGTCGGCCCCGTGGCGAGCGCCCCGCGGGGCGTAAACTCGACAATGCCTTCGTCACGCCGCGCATTGTTTGCCTCCGCCGAGAGTTCGCTCGAGGGTTGATTTACCGTTCCGGCCGCGAGAGGCCGCCCGACGAGGACCCGCCAAGACGACGAGAAAAAGAATATCAGCCTCCTTCTCGTGGTGACTCTCCTCTTCGTGTCTTCTCCTTTTCCCGCCCTCGATTTCGTCCCCCTTCCTTCCTGCTTTCGAGCTTCGAACGTTCTCGCGAAACCACGCGATCGCGGCCATTTTGAGCGTCTTTTCGGAGATCGAGAGGATTCTCGCGTTTTTAAACATTTAGAACAGCTTTACGAGCTAAACGGTAGAAAAATGAACGAGAAAAGTATATCGAAGCAATTGGAGCATATTTTGATGAAATAAACCTCTTTTGGAAAAAGATACGCAGTTTTGCATATTCGCTTAACCAGTTAGCTGTGGCTATAGGTGTCGTGAAAATCGAGTCATGACGAATATACTCGTCGATCAAAGAGTAAGTGTCGCTGTTGAAGTATTGGATCAAAAAGTTGTGTGGGTTTATTTTATAAAATTGTCAATTTTATTACTAATATTTAATTGTTTGGTTAACATAAACATATATTACGTACATATTAAACAAAAATGCAAGAAATTTAAATTTAAAAAAATTTCTTATTATTTATTCTTTATATAATATTATATATGTTAGATATATACAAATATACATATCAAACTATATAAAAAGCCCCTTTTACTTTAACGTCTAAATGAGTTCGTTTCAAAGTTTTCATATTTTTTATTTGTTAGTTCTATTCCGGCCTGGCCTCAAAATATTCTAAACAACTTGAAATTAATGAATATATCTTGTTTTCCACAAAGACTACAATTTAAATAGTCAATGATCGCTACATTTTACGCATGACGAGTATACTCGTCGCGATACAAAATCCTGCAACTTCTCCGTGACGAGTTAACTGATCAAAAACCCAACATTTCATACGCACCAACCTAATATTTGGGCGCGCGCGTGCCGCTAATGGTGAGTCGCGTCAGGAGTCCCGGTCCCAATCGATTTTTACCTTGACGAAGGCCGGAATGACTTCTCCTCGATCCGATCGTCCCTTTTTCGAGTCGAGCGAGCTTCCGAGGAGCCGCGGGTAAAACGTCGCCGCTGGTTCGTCGATTTCTTTTCGCTCGCGCTGCCGACGCTTTTGTCGTGGTCTCGTTCGAGCGGTCACCGTACACGCCTCGCCGATTTCGCCTCGATCGAGTCTAGCCGACGCGCCTTTCCAAGCGAATCGTCGATGGAGTTTATTCTCCAAGGTGGAAACCGATGCGCGAGTTTGGTTAATCGATTACGTACGCGAGAACGGAGGTACTTCCGCCGAAGCGTGCTCCGAAGACGAAAGAACGCGGAAATTAATTGGTGATCGCGTGATTCGACGCGATTTCGCGATTCGTTCGTTCGATAACTTCGTCTCGACGCCACTCGAAACGGTCGAAGAATCGAAGTCGTACGGTTCGAACGATCGCGTTTTTAACACTAGATTGCCCGAAGAAGTCATTTCGACTGCTTTGTCGTACGTATGGTCACCTAACTCTTTTCTGTTTTCTAAGTGAAGCAAATTTTCTTTATTATTTAATATTTACTAATAACGTATTATGCGACTTGAAATAATATAAAATAACGTTAAAAATTAATTTTAAGTATTTTTTATGAATCAATTATTCTTTCACAAAGCAGTCATTTTGACTTCTTTTAGGCAATATCGGTATTCACTAAATCTCGGGCGATCTAGCGTTGACGAATCGAAGCCTCGATCCTGAGCATCGTCGACATTCGTCGACATGGACGGAGACGAAGACGACGGCGACGAAAAAGCGGTCGTCGGAATGGCGAGACGGCAAAGGGGAAACGAGCCGAGGTACCGAACGATAATGGCGGTCAAATCGAAGGATACGTCGACGCGACACTCGACGCTTTTTGCCTGGTTACGAGCTTACGACGCGCGATTCCACGTTGTTTCGTCGTGGTTCTCAGCGACCCGCTCGAGCGTCGAACCGGTCCAAAATGGCCAAGGGTAGATCGGCTAGGGTTACCCCGACGTTGCGGTGATTTAAATCAATGACGGCGACGCATCTGCTGGCAGAGATTAATGATCGAGCAGAGAGCGAGAACGGGAGGGAGGAAGGGTCGAAACCCACCGCTTTCGAACTTCCATTCCGCGGATTAGAAACGGAGCGTTAACGAGCGCTTTTCCGCTCGCGATCTCGCGAGCCAAGTGTAGGGCGTAGACGTTCTAGGGGCACGCACCTCGATCGCACAAAGTGCACGCGAGTGCGAGCGGCGAGCGTTGAGTTTTCGTAATAACCACGAACGAACGAATTGTGTGTTTACGTGGCCATAATTATGAAAGTGATCTAAGCCAGAATTTAAAAAAAAAAAGAGTTTATCGGTTATTTCACAGTACGTTATTTTAAATTAAATTAATTCAATTTTTACGATATTGTCAAAAATGAACCATTAGATGGTAGTTGTTATTTCAACATTATACGAAATTCATTTGGTGTTGATCATGAAAGTGGTCTGAGTTAAAAATTTGGAAAAATTGAGTTTATCGGTTATTACAAATCAGTCGACGACGATAATGATAACGATAATAACAAATTCACTCTTGCGAATTTGTGAAAAACGAACCGTTACATCGTGTTAGCCATTTTGCCATTGTATGGAATTCATTTAGTTTTATTTTAAAAGCGCATTGATTCGGTTGGGCTGAATATTTTACCACTATGTCGACGGATGATATCTCAATAAACACTACACGAGGATAGAAAAAGGATCCTGTTCCGAGGACAGGAGCGGGAGAGGGGGTGGAAATGGCGGCGGGAGCGAGAGTAACGATAGGTACGGCGAGTACGCGATAAGCACGTCTGGTTGGTTGTTTACGAGAATGCGGGAACCGTGTAACGGAGGCCCCGTAAGGCAACGTCAGGTAGCTCGGTCTGAAACACCCCCGAAACACCCCCCTGATGGCTATAAAATTTGCGGAAAGCACGCGGTCGCGAGCCGTCCGCCCGCTGTCACACGCGCTCTTTCACCCTTACCGGGAGTTACGAGGTTGTAATTTCGCGATGCTCCGTTTCCGCGCGCCCCCCTCTACCTCCCCGTCTTCGTCTCTCGTCCTCGGCGTTTTATCTCTTCGAGCTTTCTCTCTTTATTTCGCTCTCGTCCGGCCCTCCCTGCCGTCAGCGACAAACTTGAAATTACGAGCGAGGATAAACTCGCGAAAGCTTTCTACAAAACCGTAAGCAGCTTCCGAGTAGGTGTCCGCGGGGGATGGAAATAATTCGCGGTCACGGCTCCGTCCATTTCCGTATCTCTCCGTCTGCTCGACGCGCGTCCTTCGCCTCGACGGACGACGTTTTTATCGCGCGGCCGACTTTTCACCTCGAGATTTCGTCGAAATTTCCAGCTACGGGCAACGATCGAAAGGAAGAAAAGCGACGGTCCGAAGCGCACAGCTGCTCTCGCGTCGTTTAACGCGGCTCTACCAAAGACGCGCCCCGTCGTTCGGTGGAACGAAAGCGTGCCTAGGAGAGAAAGAGAGAGAAAAAGAAAAGAAAGAGAGAGAGAGAGAGGGGGGAGAAAAGCGAGATCGAGTCAATGTCCACGACGTCAGAGGTGAAAAATCGTTGCGAGGATGGGCGTGTACCGCGAGAATCGCGACGACCGACCTTTGTACTAGCTCGAAAGGCACGAAGCTGGGAATAAAGGCCGGTCTCGCGTTGTTCGTCGACCAAATTTATCGGGGGAATGCCGCGTTCGCGAAATCGCGAGAAAATGGCCGTCGAATTCTACGAGGATTCGAGTTTCGATCACGGGAAGCGTCGTCGTTGGAGCGAATTTCGGCGCCACTGGACTAAAAGGTTGAAGGATCGAGGTCGATCTCGAGGAAAGATCGAGAGAATTTCTCGGAAGGTCTAGGAAGCGAGATTACGAAACGGAGAGGCCGAGAGGACGAACGTAAGACGAGGAGCAGCGCCGTACGGCGGCGAAGAGAAAGACGATGGTTATCGCGCGTTTCCAGCCAATCTCGGTGGCTCTCGAAGGCGCTAAGTGGATCCTCCTGGTCGTCTTGGTCGTCGTCGCCCCCCTTTTAACCGGACAAATCGGTTACGTACGAACGACGATGCCCGGTCGGCGAGGAGAAAGACGAGAAAACCGCGATGAAAACGACGAGGATGGTTTAGCACTCGCGCTCGGTGCCGTGCGCAAACAAGTTCGGTGTTTGCCTCGACGGTTAGCACCGAGCAGCGCTACCGAACGTAACATCGACGTGCGTGGACGGCGTAAATAAGGTAGCCGCGGCCCGTTAAGCGTCCCACCAATCCCTGTTGGTCTTGCCCGTTAACGTCTCCTCGTACACCGTTCCTTGGCCCCCCGCCATCTCCCACGTTCCACCGGGAGAAAGAGGGAGAGACGGTCGTCGAACCGATTCTTGCGAGATCCTAAGCAAGCGGAGAGTCGCGACCCAGCGATTTGAAGAACGATTTTCGAACGCGTTCGAGGGATCATCGTCGATCGATGCTAGAAAGATCCGGATGTGAGCCACCGGTGGCTCGAAGAACGACTTCTAACGCGTCTAGAGAGATTTCGATGACTATCGGCTGAAGGAAGAGCTAACACGTCGGCTGATAAATTAGCGGTCTGACGGACAGACGACGCCACAAATACAAAATTAATATTTTCTTAGAAAGTATTATACTAACCTTCGAAAGATAGCTGTAAATATTTCACGACGATCTGACGTTTGCTTTATTTCGCATTATTTTTAGACCGGGAACTTATCAGCCGATGCGATAGGGTTAAATCTTCCTAACGACTCAACGACGACTATACGGAGACTTTGAACTTGAAGAGTTACGCAAAATTAGTATTGTTTCTTCCCGGTAGAATCTCGTAATACACAGACGTCACGCTGGCAGTCCAAATGCGCCATCGGTGGCACAAAGACCGATTTCGTCCTACGACAATGATTGGATGGGACGTAGTTGCGAGCGTATGAGTGTCGTTGACAGCGCTGGAGCTGGTCGAGGGCGAAACGAACGCGAGGTTAACGATTTAGTGGTTAACTCGAAGGTCGATGGGCCGACGTAACGAGCACCTTGCTGGCACCGCGTAAAACCGGGAGGGAGAGAAGCGGTTGCGCGGCCATCGGCGCCGATCACGCGAGCCTCGGCCACTGAAATCCGCGATTACGAGGGCGCGCTTTCGCGACGACGCTTACGACGGTGAATCGTCCCGATCTTCGTTGTCGTTCGCCTTCGATCTACGATTCTCGTTTCCTTCGATGGAATCGAGACGGAAAGCGATGCGTACGCGTTGCGAATTTTTCTCCAGCTTTCCGAGTCGAGCTCGATTTTTCAAAGGTCTCGACGCTAAAATCGACCAAATAATCGAACGTATCGCGGTAAGAAAGCGGACGATTCGAACGTATTTACGTAAACGTTTAAACTCGCGTTCGTTTCGAGGAGCTTTCTATTTTTAATAAAATTAGAGAAACTCGTATCGTATTTTACATCGCCGAGTTACGTCTTCTAATTCAAGCGCGATTTCGCGTCAAATTACGAAGTTAATTTCGCCGGTGGCAGAGTTACGAGTAAAGTAACGGCCTCTCCTTTATGGCAAATAACTAACCGCGTAGACAATAAAACGGAAAGTTCCTTAGGGCTTCGGACGCGCCAGATGACGTTAATTTCAACGACGAATTAACATCGGTGGAAAGGTTACAGCTTCGTAAATTATAATTTGCCTTTTTTCGAATTCAAGCGAATGCGTGAAAGCATTCGATAAGAGTTCGCGAACGAGCCGCATCTTGCCTCGCCAAAACCGCGTTTCTCCATGAATAAAATTATCCGCTCTTTATTTCGAATCGCGCTCGGACGGAGGAACGACGAGACTCTTTCTCGGTGCGTAAAGCGAACGAACGATTTTCTCTCTTTTTACCTCTTCCATTTTACCTCTAAACTATACCGATGTACTATTAGATTATACGGAAAGTAATTTCGTTTAGTTTCAACGGAGGACTTTATCAATTTATCGAATTCAATCGCTACTTTCATAAAAAAGAAAAAAAAAAACGAAATTACTTGGATCTTTCACGTTTCTCTAAAAAAAAGGGGAACGAATTCTTCCCGCGAGACGAACGCGTCTCGAAGCGCGTCGATTCGAGCTGAAGGAAGAATTTCCTCTCGGAAGACACTTCCGTGGAAGAAGGAAGAATTTGTCCTAAGACTCGAAGGAAAAGCGATCTAACGCGAAGAAATTCGGTAGCGGCTTCTTCGATGGCGACGCGATCGGTCGTGGTTAAATCCGCGAGCCGCTTCGCGGATCACCGAGGACGAGAGTCGAGTTCGTCGTCGGGCCGTCGGCCTGCCGTTATTCGCTCGTATTTCTACCACCGGCGGTAAATCTGTCACGGACGAAAGGTGCGACATATCTTATCGTAAACGTCTCATAACGACGCGCGCCAGCCGACGACATAAAGTCCGCAGCCTCCCGTCAGGAGGCTCCGCGGCTCGTAAAAGCGGCTCTTTTTCTCCTTGGGCTCCGCTAGCGCCCTGCTCGAGCCCGTGCTTCCACTCGGTCATCGAAGGAACCTACGAGCTATCCCTGCGAGTACGAAAAGGGCCGGAGAAGGAAGGAGCGGCCGGAGAGGCTCTGGAGACTACGATCGGACCTACGACGCGACCAAGCGGCTCCACTCGATGGACGCTCCGCGGCCTCGGGGTGGTTTCGGCTTGTTTATGACGTCACGGCGACTTCCCTCCCACGCTTCGCTCTCGATACGGAACGGAGCTGTCGCAATCATGCCGCGCTCGTAAAGTAAACGGACGTCTGCCGACATCAAAGCGAGACGGTACTTTCGATTCCCCTCTTCTCTCCGTCTTCGTCGTTTTCGGTTTTACCCGACCTCCCCTTTTGCACGTCCGTCTCGGCGCTTCGACGCAACGAGACTCGACGTTTCATCGAGCACGAGCGGCCGCGGCTGCACCGTCGACGAAATTATCGTCTTGCAGCGCGGAGATACGAGTATCGTCGCTCCTATCGTTTCGATTCTTCCATCGATTCCGATTTTTACGATCATCCGATTCGGCCATGCGTCTACCTCGTCTCTACGTAATTCAACGCGATTTAATTCGTTCGGTAGCTGGAATGAAAATTGATGTATCGCATCGGCTGATAAGTTTCCGGTCTAAGAATAATGTCCGGCAATGCAAAATAAAGTCCACGTAATAAACAAAATAAAGGAGCAATTACGGAGAAAAGAAAAGTATGGAGAGACCGTACTACGTTCCTTGAGTTGCGTTGCTTCGACCACGGCCAAAGGAAAACTAAGGCGCAGCTTGTCGATCTATGACCTCCTACCCGAATATCAGACGAGACCTATCGGCTATGTTTACCAAACCGCGTCTCGTAAGTGAAGTGCGAAATTTTATTGTCCTAACATTACGGCAAACCTATTGACTCTTTATTTCCCAACGAATGATAATAAAAATCGACACTTCTAAATTTTCGTAAATTTTTAACTCATCGGCCTGTTTTTTAAGAAATATTTTGGAGACGCCTCCGGATGCAAATATCGTTTCTTTATTTTCGTACTAGATATAGAAATGATGGAGAAGATAGAGCTCGACTAAGATTATTGAAATAATAATTATGTAAACGTTCTTGAAATAAAATGAAAATTGATAAAATATTTGTTTCCAATTATGTAACGTGAGTAAAATATGGATCAAAATACCGTCACGTTAAAGCATGTGTATTTATAAATAAATAAATAAATGACTCATGCTCCGGAAGCATTTCTTGCGACGCTAGAAACGCAACCGGCGACGGAGCGGCTGAAAAAATGTTGAAATTTTGAACGATACAGCTTCGTCACGATGACGCATACTGGTTGCACGTTCTTTCGCTCTGAAATCAACGCTTACGAGAGTCATAGAGATAGCTTATGAGAGCAAAATTTCAAGACCGCATATCCCTGAATACACGGAGTATTTTAATTTATTTACATTGTCGTAATAGTCGTAGGAGAAAGCATAAAATTCAAGTAATTTCCTTCATTCGAGAAAAACAAACCATGTCCCATGAATTTAAACAAATAATATCCAAAAGGCGCAGGAGTGTTTTTTGATAATATTTCTTTAGTTAAATGAGGACTTTAGCGCTGAACTAGTTGCCTTCCGACTCTTGCTTTTACATCTAAAAGAAACGTTATCACCGCACATAAATAAATTCGTTACGCGAACTGATAACTAACTCTACGACAAAATACTCCAAACAACTTAAAATTCGAGAATATGTTTTGTTTTCCACAAAACATATAATTTAAACAGTCAATGGTCACTGCTTTTTACTCATGACGAGTATACTCGTCACTCACGGTTAACTGGTTAAAACGTTCGGACGATCGCGTCTTAAAAGTCGGGCGCTGATTCGCCGTAGGAGGGCGACGCGACGAGGCGTGGCGAGTTCGCGCGTATTTTTCGAAAGAGGGCTTCTCCCGACCAGGAAACGAACGATACGACACGGGAGAACGCAAAGAGGCGGAGGAGGTGAAGGAGGAGGTTGAAAAAGAGAGGGCTGGCTGCCGCTATAAAGGAACGGCATCGCCTGTCAACGGCAAATGCAAATAGAAATCACGAAGGTACGAGTCCGTCGCGAGACTCGTAAAACGAGGCGGGCCATAAATTACGACGCTTTGCGAGCGCGACTCGAACGCGCGCTCTATACCTTTCTCCCTTCGCGATGGAGGTGGCAACGTCGTCGTTTTGTCGGTTGCGACGAGCATATGCGCGCGCGCGCGCGCCTTCGAACCGTTTTACGTTCGATCGCGGTAACGATAAACGTCCAACGCGTGTCGCGGAGCTAAACGTTGAATTATTTATAACGCTCAAAGGGATTCGCGAGATAGCAACCGCGACGACGACCGCGACGCGGCGCGTCCGAGGATTCGAATTTCCCGCCAAAGCCGACTCCGAACATGGCGAACGAAGTAGTGACGAGAGTCACCGTAGCGCGACGCCACCGAGAGGAGAACAAGTCCTGCGTCGCGAGTCGCATCGATACGTTCTCGAACGCATTTTATTCAAGGCCGATTTTGTCCCTCGAGTCGATTCAACCTTCACCGTACGCGCCGCCGTTCCTCGTTAAATCGACTTGAAAGGAAATCTTCTCGACAAGATTCTCTCGGCAGTCGTGCATCCAAGACTATCGTCGTCCATAGTGGACGGTGGCGCCACCATCCTCGTCGGATCGACCGTACTCTCGAGACCTCTTCGTCCGTTCGACTCGAGCGATCGGCCAGACCTCGAAGGGCTAATTTCCACGAATAAGAAATCTAGTCGACTATACGATGGCGTTTTCTTCAATTCGGTAAATAAGGAATGAAAGCGTTGATCCGGGAAGGACGCGGCACGCTATCACGGCTCGGCGATGATCTCGTTCGACGTCGATACGGCGCATCGGCTAGCACACGTGTTGTGACTCAGAAATGATAACCGATGATTTATCCGTGACAGGCTGCAGGTACCGCAGATGGATTATCGTTCTGATTGCAAAGTATGAAATAATTAGGGAGCGGACCCGGCAGCCATCCATCATCGGGCAACGATGGTCGCTTGTCAGGCGCCATTCATTTATCATACTCGCTCAGCCGTCTCGCACCGGCGCGCCGCCGCTCTCCTCCTCCTCCACCATCGTTCCCCTCTTCCTATTCCCATCGCGACGATGTTCCATTGTTCCTATATCGGACGTAACCGTCCGTTACCGCTAATTACCTCCTGCCTCTGAGCGAAAGATTACGCGTAGTCAAGGTATCAAACGTATTAACGTCTCCGTGTACTCCTACGTGTACCGACAAACTCGACGGGCAACGACTCCATCGAGCTCCCACCGGACTCTTTTCCTCACCCCTGGCCCCGCTCTCTACCTCCGAGCACGACACACGCGTTGAATCGTTCCCTAGGTCCGACGACACCTTTGACACCGTTTCGCCACCTATTCGAGCAAAGGCGTGACTTTTATTCCACTGGTCGATCGACTTTCGCTCCAGGGCGGTACCTAGACGCAAGGAGCGTTGATCTAACATCGGCGAACCTCCCGAGCTCTCCTGATCCCGAAAAGTCGCTATAAACCGTCGGTTCGTCGACTTTCGATGGCCCTTGTCCCGACGGTTCGTTAAAGCTCTTGGCGTTATATTAGTCGCGATTTTCGAGCGTGGTGATCTCATTGTCGCGTTTTCGAGTGCACTCGTTCGTCTCTCTCTCTCTCTCTTTTTGCCTGATTTCGCGGCACCTCCGTTCGTCACCCCAACTAGTAATGGAACCGCCATGGCGTGACAAAAGCTACCCTATGTCATTCGCGGCATATTTACCGCTCGCCATAAACCACGCCGTTTTTCCATTGTCACGGCGTGACAGCTTGTCTAAACACTTTAAGTATTCGACTTGTACCCCTCCTCGAGCGGCTATCCCTCCCTCTCTCTTTCTCTCTCGACTTCTCCCTTCCCTCTCCCTCTGGCCCGTCCCCTCCTCGTCGGCTCTTTGTCGAGCGCGTTTCGGTACGCTCGGTTTTACGCACAATGGTACGAGAAACCACTTTATAAATTGCATTTCGTTGCCCGTGCTACACCTTCCCCTACATTCTACTCCAACGTGTTTCGACGTGGTCCGACGGCCCTCTCTTTCTCTCGTCGTCTTTCTCTTCTCTACCTGTCGCCTTTTCTCGCCGATCGCAAAGGTGTGTGTCCTTTGGCCGGCTGACGTTCCTTCCTCGCTCCACTTTTTCCCTTCTGTGATAAATCACTTCGTTGCGTAAATTATTACTTGAGACTCGATCGGAGAACAAAACGAATGAAATTATTGTACGAAAAAACCTGTTTTGGTGCGGCAGATAGGAACCGCGTGAAATATATCGCACAAAAGAAATATTCGGAAATTTCACAAATGCTTACAACAAATAATATTTTACGGCATATTAGAAAAAACGCTTCCAAACAAAGTAGATAATTTTCGTAATAGAAACGAAGTAGTTTCTCATTGTACACATGGCGAAATTTTCAAGATGCAACTAATTCACTGGTTCGAATCTCATTACGAATGATTTATTTTTTATTACCGTAATTGTCTTTCTGTTAATTATTTCTCTTGGCTACAATTATTCGTTTTAAGGGAGTACTTATGTCTGAAATTAAAATAAAAACCGTAAAAACTATATCCAAATGGAAAAAAGTAATTAATTTACCTTTTACCGAGTCGAGGATAAAACTCGGAAAACGATCGAATACGCAACGTCGGGAGACTGTTCATAATAAATGAACAGAGCGCCTAAAGGCAAACAGCGCCTTGTAGTGTACATATGTACACCGATAGAAAACAATACGACAAAATCGCGCAAAATAAATCACACAAGAATAAAATCGCATAAAAGAGGACCACACAACAACAAGTTTAACTGCATTGCCTTTGTTCTTGGCGCGTCGAAGGACTTGTTAAAGTCACCGCAGAAAGAAAAACTACAGAGAGAGAGAGAGAGAGAGAGAGAGAGAGAGAGAGAGAGAGAGAAAATCGGTAGGAGCTGATCGCATCATCGACGAACGACATTTTTCATGTCACCCTGTGTACGTATAATGGCACGTCCTGTGGCGGTCGTAGTCGTAACTATGCGCGGTCAGGCACAATATGGACCCGTGTCTTCCCTTCTCCGCGAAGGTTTATAGTTTTATACCTGGCGCTGCCGGAAAAGAAGAAGTGTGAGAAAGAGAGGGCGATTCTACCTAGCAGACAAGATTTACTGCGGCACGCTCGTCTCAATTGCGGAACAAATTTATCTTCTCTGCGGTCAGCGGCCTTCCCATTGCTTCCTAGCCTCAATCTTGGTTCCGCTTCTCCTGAAATATTGGCTTACCCTTGGGCTCGAAAGTTACTTGACAAACGAATCGATGTACCGGAAAAGGGAGGAACGAGAGTGCGAGAAAACGCGAAAGAGGGAGCGCGAGAAGCGAAAAAGAGAGAACGAACGAACGAACGAAGGAAGGAAAGAAAGAAAGAAGGAAGGAAGGGAAGGTGGTCCCTACGGTACGGACGGCAGGCCTGTAAACTTTCCCCGCGCCGTCACGTCGAGAAAGGAGAACTCTCACAGGAGCGCACGACAGGTTCGCGCCTGTAAATTGTGTTCTCGACATGCAATTAGCTCGACAATATCGCGGCTCTACCAACGACGATCTCATCCGGGAGCCCTACCTACCTACCTACGTCTCCTTTACCCGTAAAGATCACGAAAAACGCATCGAACTTCTTCCAAGTATGCGTTTCTTTTCTAACGGCTCGAACGTCCACCATTCCACGCCGTTCGCGCGGTGAAATCGCGTCGATTCGATGGATCGTCGAATCCTCTAGCTCCTCTTGAGACCGTCGTAACGATATAAATGAGAAAATATGAAACAACAATAAGAGAAAAAAAAACAATACGAGCTGAAAATGAGAAAAATAAGCAGGCGTATTAATTTCGTAATTTATGCGTAGATTAAAAAAAAAATAATCGTCCTTCTTTGCAACATCGAAAACTCGTTTCCGATCGTTGGGTTAAAGTATACGAAAGAATAATTTCCTTCGACGTAGGTATCGTCGTTCGCTCGCGGGTTACCGACGGCGTCTCGACGCTGTTCCGTCACGCCGCTCGTAGGAACGTCGTCCTTGGTTACCTATCCGTCTCTTTCGAGATCGAACTCGCGGCACTATCTCCGTCTCTTAACGCCTACGTGATTTACGTTCTACGTGACTAGCAACTTCGAGCTCGTTGAATAATTGCGAGCGGCACGGAGGGCAAATAATAAATGTGCAGGCACGCAGCCTCGATTTGTAAGCCGAAGGGAGACAGGGGCGGAGGGGATGGTCGAGAGAGAAAGAGGGAGGGGAGGGGGGGGGGGATCGATCCATCGACGAGTTTTCCAATCGAAATTCGTATCGCTCGATTCGAAGGCAAAAAAGGGAAGACATCTTGGAAGCTTGACGAGGTGAATCGCGAGCCGTCGAAGGACGGAAAATTCCATCGCAACGATCGGAAAACGTTGCAACGCGAGTCGAAGGTGGAACGTCTTCGAAAGGCGTATCGTTTCTTCCTTTCTTATTTTCCTCCTTCCCCTTTCGTTTCTTCTCGTACGTTGACGCGTTACGCGTCCGTCCATCCGTCCGCTCGTTGGCATTCCGAATCATTCCAGATTCAGCGAGGCCGCCGCGGACGCGTGTTGAGAATGATACATTATTTCCCATGCGAATGTTTCTTTCCTACGTAATGGCCGATAAATAACATAAATTAATGCCTTATTCCAGACATGTCGGTTATTTATGCCCCGGAATAACTTTATCCCGGTGCGCGTGATTACCGGCAGGCACGCAGCCCTGCGTTTCACTCCCGTGCCTCTTCTCCCTCTCGCGCGCTCCTCGGACTCGACACGACGTCCCTCCGTCCGTCCGTCCGTCTGTCCGTACGTTCTATCTCGAGAAAAGCGCCCCTTTAACCCTTTGCGATCGGCAGATTTCGCTCTTGAGAGTACCGGCAGGTCGGAGCAAATTTGGCGTTTCGCGGTCGAAACTGCTTTGTCGTATTTGATACTACTTATGATACGTAAAAATACGATGTTTATAATTTCTGTGATTTTTTAAAGCGTGATATTTTGCAAAACAGTACCGGCAGGTCGGAGCAAATTTGGCGCTACTTGTGATACGTAAAAATACGACTTGTTAATTTTTAAAAAATTTCCAAAGCATGAAATTTTGCAAAAGGATCACCGATTCGAAGTCCTGTACAAGTATGACGGTACTTTCATGACGACTCGCCAATGTCCCCGCCAAGGATTAAATTTCCGATCCCGGAAGACGAATTTAAGACGATTTTAAGACGAAATTGCTCGTCACCGATACGTACGATCTCCGTTTTCCACGTCGTTCGGAATTTCGATGGATTGGAGCGGCTGGTGCGTCTTCGTGCAACGATCGGCTTGCACGGTACTCGTCCCAGCCGGTTTCTCTTAGCGCGGATCAAAGTCGAGATAGAAGTCGGAGGTGAGCGTCTTTCGACGTCGCACGCGCAGTTTGTCACGACGTCTTTGACTCCTCCGCGGGAACGCGGGAACGCACATTCCATAATTCATCTCGTTAGGCGAGTCGTAGTTCCTACGACTCGATTCCTCGCGGGCGCCGAAGACGCGCGTCTTTCGTTAATCCGTTTCCCACGATCTCGCCGGCTTAACGTCGATTTATCGCGACTCCATCGTCGTACGTCTCCTCTTTTCTACGGTCGGTCGCACGGACGTCCGTAATCGCGACGAATTCCCGCCGATTTAATCGCGCTCTCCGCCGAATGGATTTGAAATTCCGATCAGTGGGTGACGGTAGCGAGCGAGGAAAGAAACCGTGCAACGGAGAGCTTCCATGTCGACTTTCACGCTGGAAAATCTCGCGCGCGCGTCGTCGATCGACAACATTTTTACCAAGGATTCTCTATCCTCTCATTACCGTGAAATTTATTTATCGCGATTTTCGTCGCTCGCGAAGGAGAATCGTGAGAAATTCGAGAGAGCGAAACGCTCCTTTCGCCGAAAGTTCGTTTCGTTCGACGTCGATCGATCGGCCAAATTCGATAAATTCGAAAGTTTACGGGCGTTCGCTCCACGTCGAATTGGACTCGGTGGAGCGTAGGGACGCGAGATCGCCTCTGCATGCGGCCCTGAATTTCGTCGGTGAATTATGGACTCGACGGCTCAACGTGGCCGCCGCGGCATTAATTGGGTCTATCGCCGAAACGAACACATGTCGGATTACTCGTCGCGTTCCGTTCCTACGTACACATACGTCAGCCGGCCGACACCGTCGATGCCTCAAAGAGAGTGAGAGAGAGAGAGAGAGAGAAATAAGGAGAAGGAGCAAACCGACGTAGAACAGGACGAAGAAGCGGTCAGAAGAGAGAGAAGAAAAAGGAAAAAAGAGTAGGAAGGAAGGGACGAGAGAAAGAAGAGAAAAAGGAAGGCCGAGATCAAGACAAGTCTGTTCTTTCATTAATCAACGATTAAGCCTCTGGCCTCGGCCTTTATGAATTATTATGATACCACATCTCACGACATCGCCATCACTCACGACCTGTCGTGTATCTCGGTAACTATCTCCCTGGGCCGCTTGGCAGACGTGTTTACATTTATCACCGTCATCTTTTCAGCATGCTTGATTTATCTTCGGTGTATTATCATCTGGCACTTTGACATTTTGTTTAAATGGATAAAAGTGGTTAATGTCCCTTTCCTCTCCGACGACGTGCGACCCACGAGGAGAGAGGAGACTCGACGTCGAGATCTCTCGCGTTACACACGTACGTACTCGCGTTCTTAAGTGCGTCTACGAGTGCTGCCTCCCCCCCCCTCTCTCTCTCTGTCTCTCTTTCTCACTCTTTCTCAACAAACGAGCTTTGGCTAGGGTTCCGTGACTTCGAAGATACGAAGATACGAAGATGACGACCGAACGGGAATTATTTTTAATACATTTCGGAACTTGGGGCTAGGAAATCCGTCGTTCTTCGCGTTTACATCGTTGACGAACTCGTCGAAACGTAGTATTTTTTGCTAAAAGAAGGTAGTTCGAGGTAGTTTGTTAGGAGGACCGTCGAGAACGGAATAAATTCTTTGAAATAAGATAAAACAATCGATTATCTTGACAAATCGAAATACGCGCTGGGAAGATCGAAAGAATCGTTCTAAGAAGACGGCACTCGTTCCGTGTCCCGACGAAATAATTCAAAGGAAAACTGTCCAAATCGTAGTGGGATATATCGTAGTTACATGGAGAGAAGCGGTTAATTTTACACGATGTTCACGCGCGTTTTGAGACACTCGGTGACAGGGCTCGCGTCGCTCTCGCTTTATCCTCGTCTCCTTCACGGACGCCTACAGCGTCGAAAGAGACAAGAAATCCGACTCATCGTCGAGATACTGTCCCAGCTAAAAGCGACCAAACGAAACGAGTCGAAATTCCTTCCTTTTTACGATTCGATCGTCGTTAATCTGCCTTTGGTCCGTCGTCGTCGTCGACGACGACAGTGACGTAACGAAATTACTACGTACCGTTCTTTTATATTTATCCAACGCGACGAAACATCGTGACAAGTCTAATCCAGAAACGTTGTATTGTCTATCCATTAACGTTCATCCGAGCAGTCGCATCATTAATCAAACTAGTTGACGTTTTGACGCGTTCGCGCTCGATATTATTTTTTTTCTTTTCCTCCTTCTCCTTCTCGTCCCCGCTCGTCGGCCTTTTTTATTATCTCTTCTCATAATCAATATCCGCTGTCAGATTAATAATGTCGCGTCTCGAATCGATCGGGTCGCTTTTTACGCGTCGAAGCTCGGCGTAACACGTATTACATATCTGTCGAGCGTTATCGCGCGGAGAAAAAGAAAAAAAACAGGCCGGACGAGGCGACGACTGTTCGATAATACGGCGCTGCCGTTCCATCGGAGCCGCCGTCGAGAAGAGAGTCTTCCTCCAACCGATCTCAAAAGCGAACGATAAATTGCCGTAATAACTCGTTACGAAATCTCGACGTTCGCCTTTCCACGCGAGAAACGCTCGGCCTCTTTGCCGTCGCTCTTTGCCAAAGAGGCTCCAGCGAAGATTCGACTCTCGAGGAATTTTCTTCTCGGTATCGAGCGCGGCACGAATTAACGCAACGCCAACCGATCTGCTTTCCTCTCTTCCGTTGCGCCTTCTCGCGCGCTCTTAAGACGATTATCTCGGAGTGCAGTCGACCGAGCGGTACGAGCAGCGTCGCTATTTATTGGCGATTTAACGAGATTTATCGGGACGAGATCCTCTCGAAAGATATCCATGCGAGCGCGTTAAAAGAATATTTAGAATCTCCGCGAGGCAATGTCTCGAAAGTGGCAAAAATCGGAAGTTTCGTCCGGTCGATCGCCGCGTTGGTGAATCGTCCCTTTCGTGCCGCGTCATCGACAACCTCGGATTCTCCATATTTCTCCTCTTTCTCGGCGGGTCCGCGCCTTTCCCTTACCCCTACCCTAACCCTAATTGAATTTATGTACCATTTTATTTAACGCTTCAGATTTTCGTGCCGATCCCCGATAAATCTGTCGTCGTTAATAATCATAAGTGTAAGTTACTGCCGTACCAATGGACCAATAAAAGCTACGGAGAAGTTAATGCCGCGCGCGACTGCGCGGAGTGGGGATTAATGCTAATCAAGAATAAATTATAATTATACCAACGCCCTGCGTCGCTCGGCTCTTTACCGGTACGGCCACGGCG
>JAITYT010000268.1:193521-227358 GCA_025433975.1 Liostenogaster flavolineata | reverse complement strand
CCAGAAAGAGAGAGAGAGAGAGAGAGAGAGAGAGAGAGAGAGAGCGGGGTGAAAGGCGACGGTCTCGCTATCAGGGCGGTTGTTATCCGGGCGTAAGTATACAGAGCCGCTACGGGGGAAGTGCACACACATCGGTACCGACTGTGTAATTTCAGGGTAATTCCGCGAGTCGTATAACCTGTAGGTAATGCCGGGAGGCAGGCAGGCAGGCAGGCAACCAGCCAGAGAATGCATCAGTGCGCCGCTCGTTTCGTTTAATTGGTCGTTTCTGGGTTTATGAGGCTTCAACCGAGGCGCTACGACGACGAGACGCAATGCGCGCTAAAGTATGGGCCGGACCTGCCAACCACCGGCTAAAATCAATGCGCCACCGTTTCGCATCGTCGACGTTTTTCACGGAAACGATCTCTCTCCCTCTCTCTTTCTCCGTTCGTCTCTAACTACGATCTCGTTCGTGAAAATTCTTTACGACGAAACGCGCTCGCTTTTTATCTTTATCGCCCGTCTTACCGCGAATCCGTGTAATTTCGTCGGTGAAGCGTGGCCTCGTTCGCGCGAGAGAGACTGTACACGCCGAGAGACGTAATTACTCCGTGGAACGGTTCGTTTGTCACGAACCAAAGGCTCCATGGAAGAAAAAGGAAAGGCGTTTTCGCGAAGCGTCAAGGCTGAGTCCTTCGACGACGACTCCAGTCCTGAAAGAGAGAAAGAGAGAGACGTCCACGACGAATCTGTTGGAGGCGACTCGTCGCGTGGGATTAGCGAGCTCCTCTCTCTCTCTCTCTCTCTCTCTCTCTCTTTCTCTCTGTCTAAGCGGGCGTAAGAATTTATTCGAGCGCGTCGTAGACGACGTTGGCGCGTTCGATCGTGTGCGTGGAGAGCCGCGGTCGCGGCACGTTATAACGTACGAACGTAGGAAATGCGAGCGGTGGGTTTAATATCGCTAGGCCGAGATAGAAGCAATAAATGCTTGTCAAGTAAATCAGGATGAAGCACCATCGAGGAGCGCGTAATGGCCGCATTAAGTGAATAACTCACGGTTGCAGTGTCAGAACTCGGGGCGCAGTGTGAAGTGTGCGTCGGACTGTTAGGAACTGTTAGGGGTGATAGCGCGATGCCATCAAACAGCTTTACGGCGTTAAGTGCTGCCGAGAGCGCTTGCTGAAGCATTACCAACCTAATTTCTAGCGAATGGTAGCGCGAGAGCGTCTCGCGTTATCGACTCTCTCCCTCCCCCTCCCCCCTTTCGTCTCTCGGTCGATGGGTCGCTTCGTCTTCGAAAGGTCGAAGAGAGTCTTTCTTCGAGATATTTCAACGATTCATTTTCTCTTTGCGTTAGATCTTACGCGACGATTTTATTTCGATCTCTCGAGTTGAAGGGTGGGAAAAGTCGAGAACGAGCGACGATATCGCGTAAAGCGCATCGAGGCGCGTCTGGACGCGTTTACCGCTCTTCGGTGTTTCTCTCTTCCTTCCTTCCTTCCTTCCTTCCTTCCTTTCGAGTCGATTCCCCTTCGGAATCGGTGACACGAGAAACATGGCGGTTCGACGAGACCGCGAGAGGGACGAGGAGGAGGAAGATGGAGAAGAAGAAACAGGGGCCGCAGGGAAGGCGAAGAGCGCGCGCGCGCGCGCTCACCAAGAGAAGTCGATTTAGCGGGAAAACAAGCGTAAGAGCGCAGGAACCGAGGAATATATTTATAGCCGCCTCGAGCTATTAAGATAATTTATCGGGGCCATTACCGAACAAACGAGAGCATTAATCTATTCTAGCTTCATAAAGAGAACTTCGTCGACGATTTTGTAGCCCGCGCGCCAAACGAGCACTTCGGAGTAAATTGATGGATCCCCCTGACCTGACGGAGGACCCTCCGTAAATTGCTCGTAAATTTTTATTTATTCCACCACGAATAAAAGAGGCGAAAGAAAGCGCCGCGACCAAGGAAGGAGCCGGCCTTCCTGCCGAACCACCTCCCTTTCGATCGTCGACGAGTCAATCTCATCCCTTCGTTCCTCCCTCTTTTCTTTCGCGCGTCGATTCGCGATCCACGGCGTCGCTCGCTCCTAAGTTCCTTCCTTCTCCCTTCCATCCGAGACCGAAGCGAGCTAACTCCTTGTTCAACGCGCTATCTCTCCCTTGCGCGGGCCACAGTAGGCAAGAAGGTCGGTCGCGCGCCGTGTCATTCGGCTGTTCAGCCGTGTGCCCGAACTTGAGTAAAATGTATTCTCTAAAACGAAAGGAATTGCGAATTAATAAACAACGTTTCGGGACAACTAGTCGGTTTAAGACGTGGGGAACCAAAATGATTTGTCATCTCAAAGTGGATAACGAATCGATAACAATTTGTAGATTAATACTTGGTTAATTCAACACAAGTGACAACGTTCCGAGTCACGTGTACCACCGGTGGTGCATTCAGACATATTTATGTAACGCGCTGAAAATATACGTCAACGGCAAATTTAATTCCGTAAAATGATATTTCTACTAAAAGATCGAGGCATTGTACGAAACTACTCTAAACAAGCTTACCGCTAATCGATCGATGAAATAATGAAATATGAACGAAAAGTGTTTAATCAACGTAATTTAACTCGTAGAAAATAAGTAGTCTTCGTGTGATATCTTTCGATACAACGGTGCACGTAACGCAAATCGACAGCTTTTACATTTCCACGTTGTTTCGCTCCTTTTCTTATTTTTCGTGCTTTTCACTTAGGGCACGAATTCCTTACCACCAGTCAGAGGGTTAAAGGCGCGAGGAGCGATGATACGCGCGTAATACATCCGCCTACAGCGACGATTCGGAAAGGATATCGCGCTGAACCCCAGTGGCGTGACAGGCTACCTACGCGCGGCTGTATCTGCATTGATCAAAGCGGCAATTACTGTCGTCGTAATATTACTCGCAACGTTACTCGCGTCGTCGTCGTCGTCGTCGTCGTAGGGCGAAGGAGCAAGGAGCAAGGAGCAGAAGGAGGAGCGACGCGGGGCTGCCTCACCGTCGTCATCGCCGTCACCAGTCGACGCACCCTCCTACGGTCTGGCGTTCACAGCCGCTAACGTTATGGCTTGGGTAACTCCGTTGCTGCCGAGACCCGCTAATGATTTCACGGAATCGCGTTTGATGTGACGCGAACCACGGTTATTGCCTTTCTATGAACGCACCGCCGCTAATTTTTCATCGCTTCCTTCGACCTTCCTCCCCTTCCTTCCATTTTCTTTTTTATTCTTGTTCCGAACTATTTCACCATCTTACAACGGCCGCTTTTTTCCCCCTTACGTCGATACTGGCGCTCGTCGTCGACTTTCTCTTCGAGGAGGGAAGAAAAGTGGCGCGTTCGTCGCGGCATAATTTCCTCTTTCGTTCGGTGCGTTCGACGAATTCGAACCGGCCTAGAAAACAAGGCAATCGGGCGTATGGACGTCGCGTAGCCACGCGAAGTCGGACGCATTTAGATTCGAAACTTTCTCGCGCATAAATTTCATGGCGATTATCGCGCGACCAACGCGACGCCTTCTAAATCCGCTCTTCTTCGACGCTCGCTCCTGCCAGTTTCGTCACATCGTACGGAAAGCGCCCCGTTTCTACGTACGACGACTCTCAAAGACTCGTACCGAACGAACGCCAGTACGCCTGACTCTTTTTTACACGATTTTCATGTAACACGGTTCACCGATAAGAACAAGAACACTATTTTGTTTTAGCACGAACAAAATTTCTTTTCAATTCTATTAGGTTGTCCGGAAAGTAATTTCGTTTTTTCCCAACAGTTTTTTCATAAAAAGGAAAACGAAATTACTATCCGAACTATCTGATAATTTTGACAGTGCGATCGGAAGTTTTTGCGTTATAAATACGTAATATGCATTTCATTGTTACTGTTTTTGCACGGTTTATTGGGAAAGTATTTGAAGTTTTTTCATCTTACACGATTTTTTAAAGCGATGGAACCTATCTCCAAATTCACCATACGTCGCATGTATTTTTTTTACACTATCTCTCGTTGCACGGCTTGTAAGGAACGTATCTACGGTGTAAAAAAGGAGTTGGCTGTATTTTCATTTTTATCGGCGCCCATAACTTCACAGGCGCGTCGCTCCACGCGCCGAGCCATTCGCAAGCGTAGAAACGCGCTTTTTTTAATTCTTCAGACGCGAAAGAACGCTTGGAGAGCGGAAGGTCGCATCCGCCGTCACGGCGGGGCGTTGCGTCGAAGGATGCAGGACGAAGTGCACCCGGAGAGACACGTGGTCGGTGGATGGACGTGGAAACGAGAGGCCGTTTCTCTCTTTCGGGATATTTTCGTGAAATTCTTGCGGAGACCGCGAAAGGTCGGGTCTAATAACGGTCGCGTAGAGAAGCACGAAGGACAAACGCGTAAAAAGGGGAATAAAGATTTAGCGGGCAGCACGCTTCGCTCGGCGTGACGTCGAGGATGGCACGTTTCGGACGGCCACTCGAACGGAAGGAGGCCGATTACGTCGACGACCAACAGGTAGGGTCGAAGTCGTCCATTTTTCTTAAAGTTTCCTCCCGAATCGAGTCGACCTTCGAACGCGATCGGTGGATAGGAACGAAGGAATGTCCACGGAAAAATCGCGAGTGCCATAAGCGAAAACCACCAGTCCGAATCGTGGCGAGGAGTTTGCTCCGGAATAAGCAGGAGTCGAGACACTTTTCAATATTAATTCAAAAGTGCCTCGACTTTTGAATATATTGATGATATTTTGAATGTATGAATATTCTGTAAAACGAAAACTATTTGGCAAAGAAACAGAATTATTGCGAGTATAGACTTCGAATAGCTGAAGGATTATTGCAAACCTTGCCATTGCAAGATTATACCAAATTGGGGTCACTTTCCGAAACGTATAGATCCCGCGCCATTGAAAAAAAATCCAACAAAAGCTTGCAAAGTATGGACGAAACGTGGAAATGTAAAAACTGTCGAATTGCGTTACATGTACCTAATCTTTTCGAATGATACCACACGGTTCGAGATTACTAGTTTTATATACATATTTACAAGACAATTAATTAAGAGTGTTTCGTTGACCATGTTGTTAACTACGTTACTAATGTTAAATTAACCAAGTATTCATCTACAAATTGTTATCGATTCATTATACACTTTGAAATAATAGATTATTTTTGCTTCCCAGACGTCTAAGAATCACTAGTTGTCCCCAAACCTTGTTTATCATTTCACAATTCCTTTTGTTGGTGGTCAACCTTCTGCGTACCATGCGCCAATTTTTTGACAAATAAGTTCGGATGCGTCGCATAACTCGAGCACTTTTTATACCGTCTTACGTTCGCAGTTAGTGGTCGACAAATAGAAATAAGGATACAATCTACTTCGCTTAAGGCAGGAAACCGAATGACTCGACCACGCGGTTAAATTAATTAATTTATGTCAGTTTAACGAAGCACCGATCCAAAATAATCAGGAACGATCTCTCAGAACTGACCGAAGGGCCATTTGTAATCATCCAATGCGCCACGGTTTGGTCTTCCCTGGGTTAAGACGATCCTTCGAAAATTCTTCCGAAAAAGGAACTCCGACTTGGACGACGTGGGAGACGCTCTATCCGTTCCCACCCTCTTCCAAAAAAGGAAGAAAATCCGCGAGCATAGGCGGAATCGCCTATGATCGAAAAAAAAAAAGAAAAGACAAATCAAAACGACGTCCACGTGGAAACGAAGATCTCCCTGGAGCCGCGGCCAGCCAGGAGAGTTCGCTAGCGCGAGAGGTCATCGTAGGGCCATCGCGACGAGTTCCGTCGAAAACAATGTCCCTACCGTACTCCCAAGGCGAGTCGCTAGGTCGAGGTAAAGAAGGAGGGAGGAAGGAAGGTTGCTTCGGGGCTGTTGCACCTCTCGCGGGGCATCCCGTCGCGAGGATCGGGTACCTGCTCGAGAGGAAGTCACGAAAATATGTGGGAGGTCTTTATCTCGGCGTGGGGAACGTCGTTGGCGATGGCGGCACCGACGTCGACGAGTACAAGGCCGCGGAGAAGGGAGAACTAGTAAGAAGGAACTTACGGTGGTGATGGAGGAGGAGGTGGAGAAGAAGAAGGAAGAAGTACGTTAACGTGTATCCACGCCGCTCGCGGGTAGCTCCGAGGGAAAAGTTGACTCTTCTCTTCCCTCCCCACCCTCGCTACTCGACGCTTCTCTCCTCCTCGTATAAAGAGAGCAGAGAGCTCCATCTATTTTCGCCTCCCTGTTCCGAGCAGAAGCGGGATGATTTATGTGAAGCGAGTGCCGCGGCTCCGCACCGCGGGAGAATTCTCGCTTTCCGCTCTGCCATGTCGCCAGGGTGGCGGTGGAGTGTGCCGTTGCCTTGCTGCTTCTCTCTCTCTCTCTCTCTCTCTCTCTTTCTCTGTCCGTCTGTCCGTCTCTCTCGTTTGCCGCTGCTCAGCGACGAGCATCCCTTCTTGGCTTTCGCTCCTTGTCGTCTTGTCGTCTCCCCTTGCTCCCCCCCCCCTACACGCGACTTTCACGGACGTTTCGAATCGGCGAGATGATTACGATGCATCTTTCTTGGACGACGCGCGACTACCGACCTTCGCCCTTCCTCCCCTCGTCGTCGTCGGAGTTTCTGAGTTATCGCGCGGACTAAACGAACGAGGCAACGGATGTAACGCGCTCTCGAAAAATATTTTTCTCGAGAAAATCGTCGTGCTCGAGAGGAGGAGCGAAAGAAAGAGGAGGACGAGAGGCGGCGCACTTTGGAACTCGGCGCTCCTGAAAAATGGGCCCTCCGGAACGAATCGTATATTTGTCGAAACGGATCGTCGCTCGCTATTTCACGCGCTTACCGAAATAATTGACGCGTCTCCCGGCGTGAATTCCACTCGCTCGTAACGCGAGACGCTTTGCCGCCTTCGCTTCGTCTTTCGATTCGCTGAAGCTTCGGAGATCGTCGACGATGCGTTTCTTCCCGAATTTACGCCGTTTAATATCGGCGCTCGATTTCTCTGCCGATCAGGTGCGCGAAACGATCTTAACGCTAAACCTATCGACGTTTCGCGTATATCTCTCTATTCCTACCGTGTGCGGTCGAACGACCCGTCCCTAAAGAGTTATATTTTTTAGAAGCGAACGCGATTAACCTGTTAACCGAGCGGCACGTATAAATACGTCAAAAAACGTAATTTTGTATTTTCCTTTGCGCTTTGTACATAAATAAACGAAAAGATATATTTTTCATAGCCTCTTCATTTATTTCAAGCATAAATAAAAAGAAAATAATAATATGAAATTTACACGTCCTAGTGAAAGAGTTCGCGCCCGTTATATGCTGCCTAATTAAAAAGGGAATTCCCCGGTTAACAGGCTAAGATTCAAATTTATAGTATCGAATTAAGTAAGAAGTGAAACGATTTGCACGAATCGACGAGACGAATTTATTTTCTTTTTTTTATTTACATTGTAAAGATGAAACGGGAAAATAGTCCCACGTAGGAAATTCCAGGCAAGATTTAAGAACGGTCTTTTGACCGGTCGTTGGTAGGTTTAGTGTTAACATTCGGATGGTACGAGAGCGCTATATTTATCCCAAGGGATGAGGGAGCGAGGAGAGTATCGTCGCAGCTGCGAGAAACGCTGCAAAATGCATCGATCTTCGAATCTACGCGCGCGCGCGCGCCTTCGAAACCGGATAGAATCGACGTAGTCTGTCATCGCGAACTCGCTACTCTCGAGAAGACGCGAAAGAAACCGAAAGTGAGAAACGATTCGTTCCGGAACGAGACCAAAGGAGTAGCGCCATTGCCTCGCGTTTTTTTTTTTGGTTTTTTTTCCTCGCTTGCCCTAGTAGAAGAAAAAAAAGGAAAAGGAGAAAGAAAGAGAAAAACACCCGGTTGGAAGGTGTCGTAAGAGAGAGACGAGCGCCAGCGCGTTCCTCATAAATCATCGTTCGAATCGTATCGCGTCGAAAAATATTTCAAACGATTCGATTTTGAGCAAGAGGATGCCGAAGTCGATTGGATGGAATCGGTGACACGTCGACTAAAATCCGTACGTCGCGGTAAATTTCCCTGAAGGTTCGTAGGGCAGCGGTACGTCGAGTCGCGTCGGTGCATCGCCGAAAGAGAAGCGCTCTAAATTACCTTCGATGAGTAGACCGGTAACAAAGGCACGTGTTTTGCTTCTTCACTCCGGCTCCATTTATCTCCTCGGGCACAATGCGGCCCGGATTTGACACATCTATCAGAGCACAATGCTCGACCCGGGCCGCCCCATTCTTTACCTTTCCGCCCGTCTACCCGCTCGCCCCTCGTCCTTCCTCCCTTTCTTCGCGGCGACTCGCTTCACGGAACAACCTTACGACGCGACCTTCCGCGAGGAGAAACCAGAGAGCGAGCGAGAGAGAGAGAGAGCATGACTGATGTCCTCGCAGGCAACTTCTCCAACCGTAATAGCTCTTTTTGTAAGCTGCCTTTACTTCTGCTCCGCCACCTAAGGATGACTCAAACTCGGCTGGATTTCCGTCGCGATCTAACGACCCGCAAAACGCCTTGCTCTCCACGACTTCGAGAGATCCTCCCTCGACCGATCGAACGACGCGACCAGTGGACAATTTTTCCTTTCCTTTTTCGTTTTTTTTGTTTTCGTTTGGTTCTAACCCTTTGGCCTACAACCACGAGTCTGACTCGTGGTGAGGAATTTGCGCCATTAATAACACTTCGTTCGGATCGAATGAAAACGAGTCAAAGCTGGCTGGTGACGTGTCTTTGGAAGAAACGCAAACTGCATGAGATAATCTGTTACTTTAGTTAAGGTGTCATTGAAAGAAAAATCCAACGAGAGCTTGCAAAGTATGCACGAAAAATAAGAAAAGGAGTGAAACTACGTGGGAATGTAAGTTGTCTGGAAAAATATCATACGGTCGAAGACTGCTAATTTTCTACGAGTTTTTCCAAAATGTAATCAATTTGTTGATCGTGTTAACACGTTCCGTGCCAACCCTTTTTTGCCCTCATTATATCATCAGTGGATAAGCAGTTACGTTGTTCAGAGTAGTTTTGTATAACGCCACGATCTTTTAGCAGAAATATTTTGTTACAAAACTAAATTAACAAAACTAAAAACGCGTTAGCTATGTTACTTATGTTAACTTAACTAAGTATTGATCTACAAATTGCTATCGATTCGTTATCCACTTCGAGATAAGAAATTATTTTTGCTTCCCATTGCCCCCAGACGTCGTTTATTATCTCGCAATTCCTTTTGTTGCGCCCAAGTATACATGTAAGAGGAAGTATACATTTTGCTCAAGTTCGAGCACTCGGCTGAACAGTACTGTGCCCGCGCAAACGAGATACAGCGCGTACGCAGGACGAGGGGTTGATTTTCGCGTCGCCATCTTTGGCAATCGATTAACGACCGTATCATCGAGGACGTGGAAGCGCTACACGGATCTCGTTTGCGAGGTATGCGTGTAACGCGGCTGTCTTTGGAGGCTGCTTCGCAACGCGACGAGTCCCTAGGGTGAAGGGGGCGGAGGAAGGGGCGGACGAAGAGGAGGACGCTTTTACCGAGAACGCATCGATGATTACGATAACGGGCGGAGGCGACTTTTAACGAAAGAGTAGACGCGAGAGAGTGACAAGGGGCCCGTAAATTAACGGTCGTCCGAGGCGCCCGTGGGTCAAAGCACGCCGCTAAGCCGTTGAATCGTCATTATCGCGCTCACGAGTGGCGACGCTGATAGATGCCGCCTCTAAATGATGATGGATGGCTCGTATAACTGTCGCAATATACGGGCTACCCGGCCGGCTTCGTATCTTGATTTACTGCCGCGTCCTTTCTCCATTTTGCAATTTCGCGTTTAACCGGTACCCGCCGTCATTATCGTCGATTCCTTTTTCTTAATTAGCGGAAGGTACGTGCGAACGTATGCCGCTGCTGCTGCCGCGACGATATCGCCGTCAGCCACGGTAGGATACGCACACCGAAGACGAACACATCGCCACCGCTAGCCTGACGTCGATTGATTAATGAAAATAGAGAGATTTATGTTCGAGCGCGCGTTAACGCGCGATTCAAGATCGAAAATCCGCGTTAAGACGTTGCTTTTCGCGTGACTACTTCGCGCAAATCGGACGTTCCATCGAGATAAATCGGAAATGCCATTTTGACGCGCTCTTCGAGTTTTCGACACCTTCCAAACGTTTCGTACGTTTCAGATCGATTCCGCCGAAAAATACGACTTCTCTCTTTACTCGACCAGACGTAAAATCTCACACTGTAGAACCTGTTTTTGTGCGGTAGATAGGGACAAAAAGATATTTCGAATTTCCATAAATGCTTACAACAAATAATTTTTTACAACATATCGTAGGCGCACTTTGTCGAGGATAAGGATCACTAGGTTTTTATTGTAGCTCGAAATTATTCTCTAATATATTACGTTGCTCTTAGCTCTACCGTTCGCTTCTATCTGACTGTCCCTCGGTAAGTCACGCCGATGTTTATATCTCTTCCGACGTTCTCCTTTCTTCTATCGCTCGTCGGTTCGCGTTCAGCTGTGTTTCTCCTAGACTGAGGGCAGGCAACAAAACGTTGTATCCGTACGCCGTGTTTCCTTTGTCGATTCCTTCTAATAGAAACCAGCCGCTTTTTCTGTGACGCCACGATATCAGAGAACATTATTTTATGCGGTGGAGAGGGATCGCATTAAAAATGTCGCACGCATCCAAAAACCCTTCCGAACAAAATAAATAATTAAATTACGCATGGGAACATTTTGAAAAGATTTATTTTCTCATTGTACCCATGGAGAAATTGTAAAAATGCACGTGATTCATCGCTACTCGTCGTAGACCAAAACGCACTCCAAGATATTACGAATGATTTATTGTTTATTACCGTAAAATCGGTGATAAGTTGCTAACGCAATCGTCTTTCTGTTAATTTTTTTTCCTATAGAGTTCTACTATGTCTAAAAATAAAATAAAAGTCATAAAAACTACATCCGAATAGCAAAAAAGTAATTAATTTACCTTTAATCTCGCTATAAAATGAATCCTTAGTCACGCGAGTCGTGGATAAAACTCGGAAAACGATCGAATGCGCAACGTCGGGAGACCGTTCATAATAAATGAACAGAGCGCCCAAAGGCGAACATATGAACACCGATAGAAAACATTACAACGGTGTAATAATGCCAACACCGTTGAGATTCATATACCGCATAAAAAAATCGCAGAAAAAAGGAAATTGCACAAAACAAATCCCAAAAGAAGTTTATATTTTACAGAGACCCGTCGGTCGGGAGAGAAGCTAAAACTACCGATTCGTGACGAAACCGTTGCCAGGCCTATCCTTGCGAGTATCCTCCTTCGATTCTCCTCCTTGTCCTCCCTTTCCTCTCTCCACCTCTCGAGAACCCAACCGCCTTCCTTTCGTTCACCGTGCTTCGACCACGTTGCATCGTTCATCATTCCGATGCATAGGCTTCCTCGTACACCCGACTCGCAAACACACGCACGCACGCATACACGATCGAAGGCAACGAGGACCGTGGGCCAACCCACGGATATTTCCTTGCCGCGTTGGTAAATTAACGCCTCGTCATTAGCAGCGCTCCGTTCTCCGGCGTCGTTGATCCGCCCAAACTTCGTCCTGGCGGCTTCGCCTACGACCAACGTTTCGTTCTTCTCTCTCTCTCTCCGCGACGATTCATCGCGCCAACAAAAAGTACGAGAGGGAATTTCGACTCGTTCCTTTTTCCATGGTCGACTTCGAAACGGAGAGAACGACGGAGAACGGCCGATGGAAGACTCCGGAAAGGTCGAGCCGAGAGAAAGAGAGAGGAGGTTTCGACGACGTCGAGTTAGCCGCGTGACTCGCGCACGTATCGGCTCTCGGAGCGGCAGGCGCCGTTGCTAACTCTTCACTGATTTATCAGGTGTAATAATTTACCGCGGTGGCGGCGGCGGTGGCGACGTCGCCGGAGCGGACAATGTAATGGCCTCGTGATCGATCGCTCCGCGGCGATACGTCGTCGCGGGATTAGCCAAGACGTCAAAATGGACTTACGAGCACTTATCTTCCAGCCTCGACTCGCGGAATACACCTAAACCGGAGGAGCGCCACTGCCCATCTCACCGCGCTTTTCTCTTCCTTATCGGAGCTCCTTTCTCGACTCCTTTCTCTTCTCGCCATTTTCCCTGCCTTCCGTTTCCTGGCCAACTGCGAGTTCACGCGGGCAAACCGAACGGTCAGCCTTCCAGTCAGCCTTCCGATCAGCCTTTCGGTCAACCTTCCAGTCAGTCAGTCAGAGAAGCGAGCAGGCAGGAGTCCCTATCTTTTCTAGCCTTTTTCCCTGGCTCCTGTTTCGTGGCCAACTGCGAGTTCACACGGGCAAACCGAACGGTCAGCCTTCGAGTCAGCCTTTCAGTGAGGCTTCCAGTCAGTCAGTCAGTCAGTCAGTCAGTGAGAGAAGCGAGCAGACGGGCAGGCAGAAGTCCCTTTCGCTTTTCGCAAATCTAGCCGCGGGTGCAGTCCGCGAGGATGCGAAGACGGAGCGACGTTGATCGATAGTCACCTACCGGGACGGTGGTTGGTCGGCTGGTCGAAGCCTTGACCCTGCTCCTCCGTCGGGCGGCTTTAATGCCTCTGGCGGTCGGGAACGCACACGCTCGAGATCACGCACACGGCCGTCCGTTCGCTCGGTTAGAGCAGCCGTCCGTCCTGATCGGGGCTCAGCTGTCCGGTCAGATAGGAATCTGGTCGAGGCTTAATGACGGCTGGAGACGGACGGGCATCGAAGTCGGCGGGAGCCGGAACGAGGGAAGGGCGGCGAGGGTAGTACGACGTGTCACATCAACGGCGCCGCGAGATCTACGGCCGCGGCTTTGCCGAACGGGTTGGCTTCTAGAGACCAACGGCAGCGGAAGAAGGAGGAGGAGGAGGAGGAGGAGGAGGTGGAGGAAGAAGTAGAAGAAGCTGCGGCAGGGGGAAAAGAAGAGGCAGGAAGGAGATGGATTTTTTTCGTTTTGGTGGCGCGCAACGGCGATTCGCACCGCCGAGGGAAAGGCTGGATCGTAGAGAGATGCCGATGTCGATCGAAGCCGAATGGATATCGCGAGGATGGATCTTCCTCTTCTTCTCCTTCTCCTTCTTTTTCTTCGTGAGATGGCATCGTTGGCGAAACGCGCGTCTTCGAAATCGTCGATTTAACCGAAGACTCTCCAAACGACGACGACCATCTCGACTTCGCAAAGTCCGCTACGAATCGGGAAAGAGCGAAGACCGGAGAGAAACTCGCGAGTCCTTCGATTAGAAATGCGGCGCTCGTGCGTCCCGTCGAAGGCGGTATGCGACGTACGCGATCGCTTAGGATTTATCGAGTGGTGCGTTACGTCGAATAAAATAGCGATATTTTCCCGACACCGACTCTTTCCTCCTCCGTTTCTCTTTCTTCCTTTTGCGTCACAAGTTCGGCCGTTCGCGATTACGCGGATACGTCGGAATTTGGAGACGACCGACGCGGTAACGAGCCAACCTTAACAAACTCTCTCATCGAAAAAAACATAACACTACTCGATAAACAACCCCATCGGGGGAACATTGCACGATAAGAACTGTATACAAGGGCTGAATAAAGAAAGAGAGTTCGATTTTTACCACACGAGTCAGTTTCGTTCCTTAGCCAAGTAACTCGCGAGCCTTGTGTTAGTAACTTAGCCTCCTTTTTTAGTTCCTACTCTACGAAAGTAGCGAGGGTTGTCTATTTTAGTCTAGACAACGAATTCCGAGTAATTGTTAAGTATTTTATTAACTTCTTAACCGTTTCAGTCCCAAACAGCGCGATCGCGCTGTTCGGATTTAATGTCGAGAATGTCGACGGTGCGTCACCGATAATAATAGTGCGATAATACATTACAAAATAAAAAACTTTGTTGTCATCGCCGTCGATAACATGACCGCATGGATTTGTGATTACGCTCATAGATTTTCTTTTTCGATTCATTGTATCTTTTCGAGGATACACCAAATGTAGGAAAGTTAACCAGTAAATCTAGATTAATTATTCTCTCTGATCATTTTGAATCACACAATTATCAACGTTAACAAGACGAGAATCACGTTACCTAACGCATCTTATAGGTGCGGAACATAAAATACAAGAAGCGCTATCGCGCTGTTCGGGATTCTTCCACGGAGTTTTCTCAATACCCCTGGGCCTCGGACGGTTAAAGAGAATCTGGAGGTATCTCACCTACGTGCGATACTCTCCAGCCTCAATTCGTATTATATAAATATTATAACAATGCGAATCGGCCTACTGGCGAAAGATTGGAGCTCCCCAATCCATCGCATCGCTGACCATCGTTCTACACCTATATTCCTTATGACAACGACAACCGGAGATCCTGACCACTGTTATTGCCAAGACATACGTCTCCGAGTCTTTCGTAAACAGACTTCCGTATGGACCTCTTGACAGTAGCCCGAAAGGCGACTTTTCTCGACCCCTTCGGCGAGACAGTGGCGCGACTGATAATTTCCTAGCGAAAGGAAGAGGACAGGAAATTACGGCGTAGAGGGGAAACTCGTTGGGCGTCTTTCCACTTTCCACGTGACGATTTATAACGAGCCGCGAGTGGCTGGTCGGCCGGTGTATCGGCACTGTTGCGCCGTGACACGTCGTAACGATAGAGGTTCGCACGGTTAACGACGCGGGCCGCGTAATGAAATCATTAGATAACTGGCTCACGTAGAGTCCGGAGGCGTACGTGCCTCTCCTCTCGGCCGTCGCAACGAAAGGTTGACGTATTTACGCGACGACGTGGCTCCTTCTTCGAAAGGACGGACACGAGACGCGCGCGGCTCCGCGCCGAGGGAGGCAAGAAACCCGGCAAGAAGCCTTCCGAGGAGGAGGAAGGGGTGAAGGGAGACCGTAGCGGCGAGCCGCGTAAAGAAACAAAGCGGCCAGCGACCGGATAAAAAGTATTTATTAGAATTTTCGAGGCGGACCGAGGGGAGGAGGACGAGGAAAAAGTAGGAGAGATCGCGTCGTTTACGCGCCCGCGTATTTTTTTTACACGACTTCGAAGCAACACGGTTCACCAGTAAGAACACTTTTTTACACGAAGCATTTGTTCTACCACGAATCTGAAAAAAAATAATTCTTCGGTTCTATTAGGTTGTTCGGAAAGTAATTTCGTTTCTTCCCAACAGTCATAAAAAAAAAGACAAAAAAAGACGACGTTACTTTCCGAAGGACCACACAACTTCGCCAGTGCGATCAGGAGTTTGTGTTTTATAAATATGTAATATGGATTTCATTGTTACCTTCTTTGGGAAGATATTTAGAGTTTTTTCATGGCACACGATTTTTGTAAAGTCGTGGCACGTATCCCCAAATTTACCATATGTCGCATGTGTTTTTTTACGCGATCTTTTTTTGCACGCTTTGTAAGGAACGTACCTACCGCGTAAAAAAAAGAGTTGGGTGTATATAAATTAAGGAGACGCGATAGACGCGCTCGAGAGACGAGGGGTGGAAAGGGCGTAAATAGTAAATAGGGAATACCGGTAGCCCGGTTGGGAGGTAGACGTTGGATCAAAGGGCGCCGAACCGCTCGAAACTCCGTCGGAATGGTGCTCGAGAGTCGCGGAAAGACGTTCGAGGGGAGGAAGAGCCGTAGGGGAGAAGGACGAGCGGTAGGATCGGCCGCGGCAATAGCAGTAACAGTCTGAAGGAGGAGGAGGGGGAGGAGGTGGAGAAGAAGGTAATAGATTGCCTCTTTCTGACTTTTATCGTAGCAGAAAAAGCTTGTCAGATCCGATGCGGGGGCCCGTGCTCTTTATTACGCGGGGTCTATCGAACCGAGCCTCGTCGTCTTCTTCGTCGTCGTCGTCGTCGTCGTCTCGTTAAATCCATTGGCAACGACCGGTAACGCGATACCAACCGCATGAATTTTACGCGTTCGTCGAAAACGAACCTCCTTCGACGGGATCGACTTTGAGTGGCGAAGTATTCGATCGCGAGATCGACGAGGAAACGAGACAAAGATAACGATCGAAATAAGGGAAAAGACTTGGACTAGTGCGGTAGAAAGTCGTCGATCGCCGTTAAGAAGTTTTGACGAGTGTATTCTATCGGAAATAGTAGGTAGAGATCGGTTTGGACGATTTAAAAATTCTTATTTACGGGAAAATTCGGAAACGCGTACCAAGTGTTTCGATTCTTTCTTGCGCGGATTGTCGTTCTGCCAAAGTTCTGGGAAAGTTCCGTCGCATAATTTCATCAACAAACACTTCAACATTGACTCCTTCGATCATTGCATTTCTATGCACGTGCTCGATATATACGAGAAGAGATGGTTAGTAACCGTACAAATTGTACGATTCGGCGAATATTAATTAATCTATGGAAAACGTATTGGTTTCTTTTTATTCAAAAACGACAGAACTTTTCGGTAGACCTAACACGTAAAGTATGCCTGCGACTCTCGGGAGAATGGTGACGAAAGAGCCCGACACGCGACAAACGTAACGTTTGAGCTAATAACTCTAACAGTTTCAAAGTCTTGCTTTTCGATATCGCGAGGTTACGGGTATTGGACAGAGTTGCAGGTGGTATCCTTTCTTTATCCTTTTTTTATTCTTTATCGAGACGAAATCTCCTCCCACATTTAATAATAACTACGCATTTATCAGAATCTCAATAATAATAATAATAATAATAATAATCGCGATAGTAACAATAAGAATAATAATAATAAGAGACGATAATGGAGAATACAAAATAAAGAACAGCGTGCGTCTAAACGTTATGTGTACACCTTGGAAGTCGCGCTACGAATGCCTTTCTTAACCTCGCTGCCCGAAGAGCGACTTGTTGTATTCGGCTACTGTTGCCAAGCCGCTACAGAGTAAATGATTTTTAACGAAAGTTATCGTTTAAACGATTAAAAAAAAAGTCTATATTCCATCGTATTATATTCGAGGGAGCTTTACCCAGTTAAAGAAACGCTATTGTCGAGGAACCCAGTTCAACGGGACAAGTAATTCTATTACTAATCGCTTAGTAAATCATGAGTTAATTTGTGCGCACTCACTCGATCTACGGAAGAGGCTACGACGTATAAAAAAAATTAGGTCTGCCGGAAAATTCTATCCATTTTTAAAATAAAAAAAATGAATGCATTTCCAGTACGTCTTCGAGCACAAACATAAAAATACAACAGTTGAAAGAGTCAATGTTCGATTTGAAATGACGTTATTCGACAGATTTTTTCGGTAGACGTAATATTTATCGTAGTCGACGAAAGAAGCAGTTACGGTGGGACGAACGAAATGCGCGTTTAGGCGATCGACGCGTCGTCGTCTGGCACCGAGAGGGTTAATCGCAACGTCGCTTGCAATATCGTGCCGGTCGTTTTAAAAGAAACATCGACGACAACGAGGACGAGCAGGACGATAAATCCAACGAGATTAACGTCAAAGTGCGCGCGACTATGACACGAAACCATCATAAGGATAGCGTGGTCGGTCGGTCGGTGGCGTAGCGCAGGTCCATGTACGCGCACGTTACGAGGAGGAAAGTCGTAAAATTCCTCCGGCTAACGGCCGACAAGCTCGCGAACCGAGCTATAAATCAACGTGCGCCGACGAATATCTTTGTGAGGAAAATCACGCTTTCTAACGCCGAACTTTCGGACTGCCGCCGCCGCCGCCACCGCCGCCGTCTTTTAGAATCGCGATAAATTTTCAAGGAAGGCGCGAGTCCAGCTCGATCGTAATTCGTCCTCGCGAGTTACTTTCGTGTCACGCATCGAGAGACCTTGCGTACACCTGGCCGACGTAAACCAGCGACGCTTTACGGCCGTTCCGACCGCTAACCGATACCCTCGATTAACGCGCTCGACTCCATTTCGATCGAGTCGTTATCGTCGAAACGGTCGCTTTTGTCGCTTCTTAAAAAAAAAGTCTCGATCCTGAGAAAATGTTTCACGATAGAAGCAAACTTTTCATGCCCCTAGCACGTCGGCCGATAAGTCTCCGGTCCGACAAACAAATGGCGCCACGAATACAAAATTAATCTTTTTTTTTAGAAAGTACTAACCTTCGACAGGTAGCTATAGAAATTTCATAACGATCCGAAGTATGGTTCAAAAGTTACAGAGGTTTAGCGAGACAAAAGAATGCCGTGTATCGATAAAACATTGCTTTTCTATGGAATAAAATAACAGAAGACATCAAAAAAGTGCAGAAAATCGTTTCGGTCAATCGTAATGCGAAGATGCGAGGATATAAAAGGAACGCGTAGGCTTTATTTTGCATTGGCGGGCATAGTTTTTAGACCGGGAACTTATCAGCCGATGGGATTTAAATCGAAAGCTCGTCTTCCTTGGTCGGAGTCTTCGTCATCGATTGGACGGTAAGATCGATGCTTCCAGTCGGTTTTTCTCGGATGGAGGCGACGATACGATCGGCGACGAGATAGCGCCCCGTTCCATCGGGTTCGAGATCGCTCTTCGGCGAGTTCGAACGGCGGATTATCGCTCCCGTAGGAGGGATGTTTTACGAGCAGCGAGAGGACGTTTCCTCGTAAACGTCTTCATTCCCTCGGAAATAATTATGGAAATTCTCCGTGTCGGCTTAATCTCGCCTCATCGGAGAGATTTAAGCGCGTATATACCCACGTACGTACGTACGTACGTTGGCTGCGTTCGGCCGGCCATTCTTTCGTACGGCGTCGCCTTTCCCCGTAACTCGTTTCGACGCCGTTAAACCTAAAATTATCGCAACGTAAGCTCCTTGTTCGCTATTCGCGCGAGACTGCCTCGTTAACTAGAAAAGAGAGACGGAGGGAGAGAAGGAAGCCGACGGCTAACGGTTCGCGCTTGGAAACTCGCGCCTAAGCGTACGGGAGAGTAACGAACGCTTACTCGCCCGAGAAATAATATATCCGAACGGCGATAAAAATATTTATCGACAATAACGTCGCTCGTACGCCAAGCTCGATCGAGTAATTCGTTTCTGTCGATGTGCGCGCATTAACGACTATAAATACGAACGAAGACTCCCCACGTCAAACCGGCTCTCTCTTTCTCTTAACGAGCGATTCTCCAACGAGGAATCGTGTTTTACGCGTCGCGTCGGTGATAACGCGAGAGCACGAAGCCACGTTAACAAGTCGCAACGATCGTATAATTTACCAAGATGCCGGACGAGTGCATACTTTTTATCGCCTTTTCCACTGAAATTTTGACATAACGACGATTGCTTCGACGAATAGCTGACAAAAAATAATCCAGCCATCTCCAACGAGACGCCGAAGGACGGAATTCTTTTTCTAATAGAGACGCTTCCACGCGATGTTCATACAATACTGTCTTGTGGAAAAAGTAAAATGAACTTTATCGAACCAAGTGTGTTCCATTTTGATCTATAACTTTTTACCATTTTTGGGATAAAATCGTTCTTTCATCGGTGTAGAACTTCTGGGGTTTTTTTTTGGCGATAAATCGGGATAGGCGATCTTCGCAGTCTTCTTTTGGCGACAATTCTGAGCCATTAAGTGAGATATACGGTGAATGCATCAAAACTTCCCAGTCGAGCTCTCTGCTAGGTCGTCAAAGACGTACGTGGCCTGGTGTTATCATGGTAAAGGACAATTCCCTTTCTATTGGCCAATTTTGGCTTGCTTCGATTTTTTGAATAGTATTCTCGTGTCTAATCCATTTAACGTCAAAATCTCTAGAACGAAATCGAGCGAATCATCTACGGGCTGTTAATTTTGATAGAGTATCATGACCGTAAACAGCAGTAAAATGTATCGAATTTTCCGACTCAGGTTTAAATCGTTATAACTTTTGACTGGATCTATCAACTTTGATAACTTTTTTATCATTCGCTCTGAAACATTACAATTGCATTATATTATATTTTACATAATATTATACACACGATTAATTATAATACGATATAAGCTTTGAAACGCCGTTTGGTACAATACGATGGAATGAATATTTGCAGAGATATGCGGTCCTAAAATCGTCTGTGCATTAAAACGCGCATTATTTTTTCCTCGACCTATTATTTTCGCAGTATTATTAGTTTAGATCCTTCGGACGCGAATGGCGGAGGGGTGCGACGCTCGTAAATCCCAAGAGTAGAAGAAAGCACGGCGTCCGTACGCGGCTCATTATCATCCTAAACGTTCGACCGAATCACCGTGGATGGAATCGCCTCGCAGGCAGGCAGGCAGGTAGGCATCCTTCAGCCAGGAGGAAGCGAGGAGAATCGAAGAGAGGGTGGCAAGGCTTCGAAGTAAGAGTATCCAAGCCGAGGAGGAGACGACGAGTACGAGGGAATCGGAGATAAAAGGGATCCGGCGTCGGATCGTCAGGCTGCGGGAACAATCGCTTGATTGCCGACCGTCAGTCGAAACGGAGATTTCAAGATATTCCATAAATGTAAGATCTTCGAATGACCGAAGCGCGGCCAACGGTGGAAGAGAGCGCGCCGACGCTTCGAGAGGACTTCTCCACGAAGAGAAAGAGAGGGAGAGGGAGAGAGGAGAGGGCACGTAGGCACGAGGGGCCATCAATCCTCGCGGGACGTAGACGAACAGCCGTGGCCCACGGCAAAGCCGCCGACATCAGTCGTCGTTGTCGTTGTCGTTGTCGTTGTTGTCGTCGTCTTCTTCTTCTTCTTCTTCTTCCTCTTCGCTGTCGTCGTCGTCGTCGTCGCAATGCGAAAGACGAAACGGTCGATCGAAGGGACGCGTAGACGCGCCGGGTGGAAGCTGCTACTTAGCAAGCAGGCATGTGTTTTAAAACCCCGATCGAGGAGAAGCTTCTCCTTCTTCTTCTTCTTCTTCGTCTTCTTCGTCTTCCCCTTCCTTCCTTCCTTCCTTCCTTTCGCGGGTTAGAGGATATCAAAGGGCCGCGCCTACCTCTCGGAATTCAGCAGTTGTTAACATTTAATAGCGATGCCTACCCGCGATTTTTGTCGCCGCCTAAACCCTAGCCACGCTCCCACCGACGAAACGCCTGTTTAAATCGAGACTCCAACCGCCATGGATTCGCAGCGTGGTTTCTTCTTCTATTTTCTTCTACTTTTCCTCTTCGTCGTTTTTTTTTTGGCTCGTGGGTGATAGAAAAATCGTTTTTCCAAGTTCGGGACGGCCCGTCGATCCTTGGTACGACGAAGACGACGCCACGCTTCCTTCGTTGCGTTAACTAGTATGCGTGTCGCGAGAATCAAGCGACGACGAGTATACTCGTCAAACACGGAGTAAGTGTCGCTGTTTAAATATTGGAGCGAAAGAATGATTTTATTTTATAAAATTGCCTTACACATACTACATAACTACATTTTACTGGTTCGATTGGATACGATGCAATATTTCTTTGATAACGTTTCTTTAGTCTTTAGTCACACCACCACTCGTTTATTTCAAATTATTCATATTTTTCATTTGTTCGTTGGTTTTATTCCGGTCTGGCCTCGAAATACTCTAAACATCTCGAAATTCGAGAACACGCTTTTGTTTTCACTACGATTACAATTCAAATAGCCATTGGTCACAACTTTTTACGCACGACGAGTATACTCGTCAAACACAGCCAACAGGTTAAACGTTCTTTCTTGCGTCTCGTGGCGAAAAAGATGGACATTCCTCGGCACGAGAGCGTCACGACGATCGCCAAGGCGTCCAAATTGCTTTGTACGCCGTGTCGCGAGGGAGACGGAATAAAAAGCGTCTTCCTTCTTTCTCGTCGCTCGATCGATCCACGAGACGGATCAAAAACATCATCGAGAGCGGATGCGCCGCTCGCGATACGATTATCGCCGAGATGGATCGACGCTCAACGTCGAGAGCTTTCGAATCGCTCTTCCTCGTAAATTTCCGCCCTTCTTTTTATCCGTTTTCGACGAAACGGAATATCCATCGGTTCGATCGAGACGACAGGACGAGAAGTGGAAACGAGTATCGCGGCATCCTTCGGTCTCGACGTTCCTAGAACGAACCTGCGCGAAAGATTTACGTTCGGCGACACCTACGTCCGTTCATCCGTCCGTCCGGAAGGAACGAACAGGGAAAACGGCCTCGACGATCGACCATGCGGTAGCAACGGAGCCAGCGCGACATCGAAAGTACCTATATTTAACCTTAAATGTCGCCGGATTTCCAGACGCGCTCCGGGAGAGCGAGATGGTCGGACGGATGGAAAAAAAGAAGCAGAGAAAAAGAAGAGGAAACGAGATTACGGAGTAGTCGACGTTCGCGCGCGCACGGCACCATTAAAATTCTTAACGCTCGTTCGCGAATTACACCCACCGCGTGAATCGTGCGATGTCGTTTATTCCTTCGACTCTTTCGCGACCTATTGGGTTAGGGTTTAACTTCGTAACGTTATGTTTCAAAGCACATTCTAAAAGAAAAGGTATTCAAATTGGTGCTTCCAGTCAAAAGTTATAACGATTTAAACTCGAGTGCAATCACGGAAAATTCCATACGTTTTATAATATCGCTTCGATCAAGGTGACAACGCGACTCAGGCTCGTGAAAAAAATTGTGCTCTTCACGGTCATGATACTCTATCAAAATTAACAGCCCTTGAACGGTCCGCTCGATTTCGTTCCGGAGATTTTGACGTTAAGCACGCGCCTAGCTTTGGTCGACCAATGATGGAAAGTATCGACGAAAACGTGAGACACATCGAAGAAAGTTACAGAGTCAAAATGGAACGTACTTGGTTCGATAAAGCTCATTCAAACGTAAGAAAAGTGTGATGTTGAGTACTAAAACGCTACGAACTTATTCCCCAACCTAATAAAATCCACGATAAGGACGAAGCGTTTCAGCGGAGGTTCGAAGCGGTACCAAGCGTTTTCGAATAACGAATAGAAGGAGAGAGGGAGGGAGGGAGGGGGGAAAGAAGAGGTTTCGCGCTACGTTTTCGCCGAGACACGGAGGAAGCCGCGAGAGGAGGTTGCCCCGACGTCTTTACGACGCGAATTCGTCTCTATAAAACTGTCTCGGTCCTTCCGTACTCTTCCTGCTCGGTACTCTCGTCGGCTGAACTTCCAGCCAGGCCGCGCTACCTATTCCACCGCCTTGCCGACTAGCTTCGCGGTGATGTAACACCGCTCGCGGAAGGAGCGAGAGGAAGACTGGTCGCTGTCGAGACCGGAGCTCGTAAAGAGACCGACACCGATTCCTCGGAGATTTCGAAACCATCCGAAGCTCTCCGTCCTCCTCTCGACGCTTTTTCCATCCAATCGATCGACCGGTCTCGTACGACGCGTTAAAATTACCAATACTTCGCGCTTGGAGGAACGCGCGACCTTGGAACTCGAGTTTAACCCCTTGTCCTACGCGCTATCTCTCGCTCGCGCGGGCCATTGTGAGGAAGAAGGTCATTCGGCTGCTCCGCCGTGTGCCCGAAATCCAGTAAAATGCATATTTCTTCTGACGTGTATATTTCGGCGCAACAAAAGGAGCTGTGACACGATAAACAACGTCTGGTGACAACTAGTAATTTTAACAAGTTGCGGACCGGGTATTTAAAGGGATTTTAACCTAAATGGCGTTGATGCACGAAAACTGGTCTAGCATGTTTCATTTTTAAGCATATTTTAATCAAATTTGAAGCCTTTCACTCGCTTTTTTGTATTTGGCGAAACATGTCCCTTTATGCAGGGGCGACTATACATTAGGCGATCAGAGAATTACCGACAAATAGATTTTGTATTAGCAGTGATTGAAGAAGAACCATCCGATTATAGTTCTTTCTCATCAGCTAAAAAATTATAATTCATGATTTCGGAAGACTGGAGAATTTATAGAGTCGCTGTATTGGAAAAAGTCACGTTTAATCGAGTTTTTTTCACACGGAGCGGCTTAGCGAAATTTTATTCGTACACGTTATTAATCTCTGAAAGTGAATTACGTTGATTTAAAAAATACTTAAACATTCAACATTTGAATGGAATAAAACTAATCTAAATCATCGAGAGCGCATTCTCAAATACACCAGAAGCAAACGGGAACATAAGTAACTGATATTAAAATAGGCAGAATAAGTTTTCTTCTCATATGTGGTAACACGGAAATCTCCGTGTCCGCGACATACTTATTTAACGCGCTGAAAATATACGTTTAAGACAAATTTAATTCTGTACAAAAATATTTCTACTAAAAGATCGAGGCATTGTACAAAACTACTCTAAATATCGTGCGATAATATATCAATCTTTAGTCGAAATATCAAATGACCTGAACGACAAGTCAGGCAAGAAGGGCTTGTGAACGTGTTAACGTAAATAACGTAAAATAAGTAGTCTTCGACTGTGTGACATCCTTCGAGAAAACGAGGTACATGTAACGCAACTCGACAGTTTTTACGTTCCCCACGTCGTTCCACTCCTTCTCTTATTTTTCGTACATACTTTGCAAGCTCTCGTCGGCTTTTTTTTCAATGGCACTTAAGTAAAGTAACGGATTACGCTTGCGTTTCTTCCAAAACGTACAACTTTCGACTCCTACATCCACAGTAGGAAAAATTCGTCAGGACGAGTCTCACTCGTGGTTGTAGGGCAAAGGGTTAAGGACGTAGAAGGAGGCTACGACAGCCGAGAGGAAAGATTTCTTTACACCCCGTACGCGTATAATCGCGGTCTCCCCGAGCTGTCAGCGTACCACGAAGAGTCGACGTCCGTTTACGGCTATTCTGAAAGATTTACGAGAGTTTCGTGCGCGCAGAGAGGAACGGGCATCCTTTAACGTCATTAGCCGGCGATGCCTCTCGTTTTTCTCGATCGTACGGAGGGACGCGCGCGGCGTCCTTTCCGTCAACGTGGAATCGCGACGAGCGATTCGAGACACGCTGGACTCGCGAGCGCGGAATGCCCCCGGCACGAATATCGGACGTACGTCGGAAAAAGCTTAATCGGCCTACCGATGACACGGAAGGCGTATCCAGCGCGCTGGGTCGACCGGTGTATCCGGTTGGTCTGGACGTCGGCACCTCGGCAAGAAGGCCTCGCGCTACCGGAGCCGACCGTCGTCCCTCCGAAGACGCGTGATTTACCGAGGGCCCGGCTCGTGTGCGCGCCTTCGTCCTCTTCGATCGAACTAGCTCGCGTCCACCGAGGGCTGAAAAACGAAGGTCGTCATCGAGAGAATTCGTTCGGACGTTCGAATTCCGCGCCGAATTTGGAAGGAGCCACGGCCGTGCGAGAGAGAAAGAAAGCGCGAGAAGGCGACGGTGGTGCCGAAGCCGGTGGTGGTGGTGGTGGTGGTGGGGTTGGGGAGGAAGAGCGAGATAAAAAGGAAAGGAAGGGAGAGGGGTGGGAGGGGGAGGGAGGGAGGGAGGAGAAAGGCCGCGGTGGAGCGAGTTTCGAGGGCGATCGGGCGTCCGCACGCGATGCATTCGTCGCGATGTGCAGGCCGCGCATCGCATGCTAAATATAAAGGTAGCTCGCGGGCACGGCAGGGCACGGCACGCCGCACACCACACCGGAGCGTTCGTGCCTACGCCATCTTGCATGGAAGAGTCATTTGCGTTAGCCCTGCCCACAGAGGGCAGCCTGGCTCCGCCTCCGGTTGCCGGTTGTACATAAGCAGAACCATCTTTATTACCCGCAGGCGCTAACCGTAAAGGAAACGAGTCGAAGAGAGAGCGACGGAAGGTTGGAGCGAGAGAGGACCGGACCGGTCTACCGAGCGCGAACGCGCGCACACCCGTACGGGAGCGAGTAGAAGCGTAAGGAGGATACGAGTCGTATCGGTAGTTGTGATGCGCTCCTCGTCTCCCTCGGTAGAGATCGACTGCTCGTTTCGGGGATCGTCCGAAGAATTATGGTATAAAGTGGTAGGGCATGACGGTGCCGTAGGCATAGTTTGTCTTTATAACGTCTGCGTGGCCGCGGCGCAACTTCAAACGAGCCGCTGATGGCTCAAAGTGGCTGACCGGGATATAAATCCACGGCCCACCTCGCTCGACCGCTCTCGTCTTCCTTCCACCCCTCTTCCTCCTCCTCCTCCTCCTCGACGTCGTCGTCGTCGTTTCGACGATGCTGTTTGCCGCCGTCGCCGTCACCACCGCAACCTCCTCCAGCTCCTCGCTGTATCGTCGCGACCACTACCACTAACGTGCCTGCCACCACCATCGCCCACTACCACTACGCCCGTCACTACTGTCGACGTTCCAGTCCTCTCCGTCGTCGTCGTCGTCGTCGTCGCTGACGGCTTCCTTCCCCTCCCGCGAGCGCCGATCCCCACCAGATACAGGGACGGGTCGGCGCTCTTCCGTTCTTCCTCCCCTCCGCCGATCTCGCGCGCGTCCTTCCGTTCCGCTTTAACGCTCGTACGGTCTCCTCGGATTCGCCTGCTGGATGCCTCCTCGCCTTTCCTCGCGGCCGAGGGGATCGATGACGACTCGCGCTTTCCGCGTCGCCTCTACCCGCGCGTCTTCTCCACGATGTTATCGCTGCTCGGTGTTAGCCCCGACGAAGCGGTATCGCTGATCAAAGGGACGCGAGTCCGCCAAGGGAGGACAGTTTCCTAGCGGAAGATGTCGGACAAATGGGCTCGTTCCTCGTGGACAGGCGGGTTATCGCGCGGTGGCTCCTAGTAGCTCCTTGGTGACCCTAACTCCCTAACGTTCGCTGCTCTCCGCCTCGATCGGGCATCGCCGAGGAGCTCCGAACGTCTAAGGAAACGGTAAAGGTGAACGCTTTCAGGCCCGTACGTGGGCCCACAGGGAAGAAGATCTAATCGCTAACGGACAAGTTTGGCACGGCTTCTTCAGAGTTTCGGCATAGCGCAAGGGGTTAATGGATCGACTGTACCTAGACAGGATCAGGAAAGAAGAAGTGGGAAGGAAATGGCGTCGGTGGGCCCTAAAGGATGAGCAGGCACGTGGCTTGGAAGATTACGAATATTTATTGGCGAACGATGTAATTAGCTGCCACACGCGAGAAAACTTGGATCTCGATCACGGGGGTTCCGGATCGAGCGAACAAGCACATCCGCAGCGGTCGACTGCTCGATCAAGAAGGAAGAAAGATGGCGGCGTAAGAAAGCTTCGGCTTCGAGAAAGTACGCCCCACCCTTAAACCGGCCCAAAACTTTCCTCGTTGCGTTTTTTAGCGTAATCTCTAGCGTAAAAGTAATTTAGCGAAGTGACGTTGAACGAAAGGGTCAAAAAATCGTCGCCTCGAGTTTCGCGTCTAGATACTTGGTCGCCGGGAGAATGACATCGTAGCCATCCTCCTGGCGCCCTGTTCGATCCTGAACACGTATAAATGGCCTTCCAGTCCGAAAGAGAAATTAATCAAGTGGAATGGCGCGGCCGAGATTATCGGCTCTCGCATCAACGCTGTGGTTTTGCGCGGAGATGCCGAGAACGTGATCGGATGGCGCTGGCGGGGGTCGGAATGGATCGTCGGTCTCGGGGGTGTAGGTGGCCCAGGACGGATGGAGAAAGGGCGCCAGCAGCCCCGTACGAGCCCCGACGACCTCGTAAAGCGATCGGGCGTTTATTCGCCATACCGTCGAGGACAAAGTGGCCCGAGCTCCGCGTCGACCGGTGCCATTTGTCTTTCCAGAGAGGAAACCTAAAACTACCGTCTCTTTTCGTTAGCAACCTCGCTAGAGCTATGAATCGCAAAGGCGAGTTCGCGCGGCATCCTCGCCACTCCGAGAAATCGCATCTGGCGATTTTTCTTCTCCTAAAACCTTCTCCCTATCGATCGACGGACGCGAGGTGACTCGAAGTCAGTCGGCTCGAGGAGGAAATCGCTCTGGCGCGTGCTCTCGGTATCTCCTTTGGCGAGGGCAGAGAGGCGAACCGGAACCGCGGCACTCGTCAACCGCCGGGTAGACGAGAAGACAAACGAAGCGCCACTAATTGCCGCTATCTTCCCGGCACGATTCTTCGCCAACATTTATCACTCGCTGGTAGCAGGCTAGGGTAGGGTAGAGTAGGGTAGAGCAGGGTTGGGAAGTAGAAAGCAGGGGATCGCCGAGAGCTTGGGCTTTCGCGTATCAGCGCTCCGTTTCCCTCCCACTTGGTCGCTTCGCTTCTGCCTCTTATACCCTAACCCACCCCTCCTCGCCTTCTTTTTCCTCTCTCTCTCTCTCCCACCCTCCCGTTTCCTCTTCCACCCGCTCTCACCGGATTGGTATCGAAACGATATATCTCGGGATTGGCTTCGCCAGTGGCGGATAGTCCGCGTCGAGGCACCGCCGTCGGGAGGGAGAAAGGGGTGCCACCTTGATAAACGAGCTCGTAAATAACGGTAACGTCTCCACCGAAAACTCGGGGCCCGGAGCGAACGCGCGTCCTGGTTAGTCGAGTCGCACGCGAGAGGACGCCGCGACGCTGTCGACATCTGGTGTCTCTCGTAAGGCGCGCCAATTTCGAACGCGTTCCATCGTTCGACGTCTTCTTCGGACGTGCATGGGATAGCAAAGCGAAACTAACTCGTCTCGTCCTTCCTCTTCGGCTCGATTTTCGTCGCGACCTTGAAGATTCGCGAGATATCGTAAATCTGCGCGAAAAGAGAGAAGGGAGACGCTCCCTCGGACGCGGTAAATTACTGCTCAGCCGCGGACAGCTTCTTCTCGGTGCGAATGCCATCGAGTCCGAAGGGAGAAGGGGAGAGGAAGGAGACGAAGTCGACTAGGTCGTGGCGGGTTCGAAGGGCCGGGGGGAGGGGGAAGGAGAAGGCGCTTCGAGGCAGGCAGGAAAGGGTGTTCGTTGGTGCGGGCTTCGTGTTGGTAACGAGCGGATTATACTCTCGCCCGTGGTATCAGATGGTCCCCTACCTGGTTCCATGGTTGTTAATTAGGATGGATGCCCACGCCTTGGGCGACTTTTACGAGCGGATGCGGCGCGAACCGAAATAGCGCGTCCGACGTTAACGCGCCCCCGACCTTCTTCTTCCTTCGAGGAACCGTGCTAAGCATCGCGATAAGAAGCGAAATACTAAAAGCAACTTTAAACGCGTGGATCGTTTCGAATTATTTAGATGAGTTCCGAAAATTAGATGCCCTCGGTCGGTAGTTGGCCGTATCGAGACTTCGCGATCTGCGCATGACGGAAAAACCTTCGAGAAATTATATTCGCTTCTTCCTTCCAAGATGGAAGGACGACGTCCAACCGGAGGGAAGAAAAATGGAGAGAAAGAAAGAAAGAAGTACGTCGAAAAGACATCGCCTGTCGCGCGATCGGATAAATAAGACGCATCGTTCCGTTGGCGGCACGACGATGGTAGGCATAAAAGAAGATCAATGGCGACGCGACGTCGTCGATAGCATCGTGGCCGCGGCAACGACGCCCGCTTCTCGACTTTAAATCCGGTATCGATCGTAATTTTTAATCCTCGTCGGATCGCGCTCGACGAGACCGAAAGAATAACGAGCTTTTCGTGATACGCGTTCGCCCACGCGCGCGCGCGCGCGCGTGCGCCTTGTCCCCGGTGTGTGGAATGAAATCGTACGGCTGCTACGTAGTAAATCAACTATCCTATTCCGATCTTCGTTGGTAAACGAACGGACGGACGGACGGACGGTCGATGGCGATGGCGATGGCGATGGCGGCACAGCCACCACCGTCGTGACCAGTCACGGCGACTCTACCTATCGGTAGAACCGAGAGGTAATCTGGTGAGTCGTAAAACGTGTCAGAATGTCCAACAAACACCTACTCATTAGCCCCAGGTAGGCCGAACCGCGCGCGGCCTAGGATTGCACAAACACGCGTTAACTCGGTGTGAGTAAGTTATGGCTGCCGGAGAGCATAATTCACCAGGTACCCCGAAGAAAGTGTGGGTCGGTCGGTCGGTGGCCGCGCGGGCCGCCCGGACGGACGGACCTTCGGTTTACCTTCCGAACGCGCACTCGGTGCGAGCCGCTCGTGTGAGGGCTTGCCTCCTCCTTATTTTATCGGGTTCCGTCGAGACCGTTCGCGCGCTAATTGAAATCCACCTTCTTAAATTCGACCGAACGAGCGACTGCGCGAACCTCCTGGCCCCTAACGGAATCGGCCCTGATCGAACCGTGATTTATTCTCACGAGATACTCGAAAGATCGAGAAACCGTAAAGAGACGGAGAGACGAAGAAGAAGAAAGAAACGTTTCGCGCGCACAAACACACCGCCTGATAAGTTTCCGGTCTGATAGACAGATAGCGCTACAAATAAAAAGTTGATATTTTTTCTAGAAAGTATTAACCTTCGAAAGACAGCTGTACAAATTTCACCACGACCCGACGTTTGGTTCAAAAGTTACAGTGGTTTAGTGAAACAACGTTGCTTTCTGATGGGAAAACCAGCAAAACGTCAGAAGACATCAAAAAAAGTCCACAAAATTGTTTCGACGAATCGTAAAGCGAAGATGCGAGAGATGAATGACGCTCTAAAGATATAAAAAAACGCGTGGGCTTTATTTTGCATTACCGAACACCATTTTTAGACCGGGAACTTATCAGCCGATGTGATATTTACCAATCATGGTCGTTTCTCGGACGGAAGTTGGACGGCGAGATCGTTCGTCTTGCGTTATCGATTCGTCATCGATGACTCGACACACTCGGTAGGCGATCGGTATCGACAGCGAGGTCGACGCGAACGATAGTCGCGGCTGCTGAATGGAAAACGATTTCCGTCTGTCCGTCGGTCGATCCATCCATCCTCGGCATCGATTTTAGTCGCGGCGAAAGACGATCGCCGGGCAACGACCAGTTCTGGCTTCCCGGAGGTACGTCGTACCTTTGGCGGATGCTTCTCACCGGGATACCGTGCTTCCCTTTACCCGGACCGCTCGTGTTCCGTCTCTCGTGCGCGTGTTGCGCGGCCCATCGCAGCTGCAGGAAGCTGCGAGAGCCGCTCGCAGCCGATAGACATCTTCGCCGACTCTCCCGCCGCCGTCTAACTAATTGGCTACTGAATTACTGGGCGACATGACCAGTTATTGCTTCGTGCCTCACCTCGACGGTGTGTATCGGCGCCTGCATCTCGCGGTTCGAAGACCATAGCGGGGGGGCCTCTACCTACCAACCCCCTTTCCGTCTCCTCGTCGTCTCTTACTCGTTGCTCGTACCTTCTGCCGCTTTCTCCTTCCCCTCTCCCTATCTCTAATCGACGAATATCCTTGGACGACCGACGTTTTCTAAATATTAGATCGAGGAAACAACAAATTTATTCGAGTGAAGAGTTATAACGATTTAAACACGAGTGCAGTCACAGAAAATTCGATAAGTTTTATAATATCGCTTCGATCGAGGTGATAACGCGACTCGGGCTGGTGAAATAATTTGGGCCGTTTACGGTCATGGTACTTTGTCAAAATCAACCCGTAGACGGTTCGTTCGATTTCCTTCCGGAGATTTTTTACGGTCCCTGTAAAATCCCTTTAATGGTTTAAAATTGACGTCGAAAGAAGACAGCGAAAATCACCTTTTTTTCTTTATCGCTAAAAAAAGCCCAGCAGTTCTATACCGATGGAATAATGCCGAAAGTTATAGGTCAAAGTGGAACGAACTTGATTCGATAAAGTTCACTGAAACATAAGGAAAACGTTGCGTGAAATTTACTGCTAAAACACGCGATACTCTTTCTTCGACTTAATATTTTCCAAAACGACCGAGTCGACCATTCGAGCCTCGCGGATTAAATTCGTCATTTTTGTCTTCGTAATCGAATCGTTACGGTCTAGCTGTCGCGATCGACCGTTACGAATAAGTAGTACAAAATTAAATTGGACACGGCCGATCGCGTTGACGAATTAAGATTTACGAGTCGCCCGTCGCTTTCCGAATTCACAATTTCTCGAAATGCGTTGAAAATCGACGATCGTGACGCCTCCTACGGTATTCCCGATGGAGACTGTTCGACTGACGACTGTTCGTTCGAAAAGTTTTCGAAAATATACGAATCGTACGAGTTGGTCGGAAGGACGTCGGAATATTTTGAATTTCAAATGGTCTCGACTGATCGGTTTGGAGCGGTCACGCGATAACGTGGGAAATTACGGAAGGAAGAGACGTGGTCCGGCGCCGTGAGACGCGAAACATCGATACGAACAGGCCCGTTTGAAAAAGGTGAAAAAAATGTAAATCGTAACGACGACGAGATATTCGTCGTCTCCCATTCTCGCGCCGTATCGAACGTATCTACATACCCATCTACCTACTTACGTGTCTACCCGGACCAAGTTTCGAGTCTCGGCGAGTCGATAAGCCCGAGTTACGAGTAGTCGAGAAGTATAGCTTGATAAATCGAACGGCGTGTTAATCAACGGTAATGTGTTTGCCGTTTCGAAAGATCGGACGATAGATCGACGTAGCCTAACCGTATATTCGTCCGCGTATCTAGCCATTCATCTACCTATTTATCCTTCTACCTATTTTACCTCTTTACCTAGCTGGCCAGCCACCAAAGCGAGAATCGCCGTGGCCGGTGTCTCCACCGAACGGACCGATTCATCCAGTTCTTTTCGAGAAGAGTCGTTGTTAAACTCTAGCTTCGTCTAGCTGCTCCCGCTTTCCGCAATCCACGCACGTTCTCGCGCCACCGTTCTTCCGCGTACGACTTTCTTCGCGCCATGGAATAGCTCTCGAATAGCAAGAGCACCTTCCGTAAAAGCCGCCCGTACCGGATCCAGCCGGATACTTGGAATCGCCTGGCTGTCTTTTACGGCAGTTCTTCCAGTGGACCTGCGTCTAACGAATCGAGAGAGAGAGAGAGAGAGAGAGACTTCCGTACCCTTTCGAGGGCGAATAGACTCGAATATCGATACGAATTCGATGCGCGCTACCAATCGACGTAACCTTTCGAGTGGAGCGAAATTTATAACGCGTTAATAACGTACCGACGCGTGCGCGCAACGAAGATGCCTACGCGGCACAAGTTCGATGGAATCTGCACGGGACAGTTTTTAAATTTCGTTGAATTCGTTCAATTAACTTTCGTGGTTTTTACGTAGCGCGGTATGTCCGTGCGTTCATCTACTGGAAATATTTTCGTAAAAGCGTTTGAAAAGTCGGTCGCTGTAGGTGGCAATCCGTTCGTCCGTGCGAGTTTTTGTTTCACGGACGGGAGGGAATTTTTTTTTACTTTTTCCTTGAAGATCTCTCTTCTCGCTCGACACGGCGACGAACGCACGCTTTATTTATGCGATTCGAAGTTACATTGCGAGAAAGGTGACTAAGGTCGAGGATTAACTCGTATACCGGATGCACAGATAGGAAGCATAATGGTAACTTCTGGGATACCTAATGTTCGTTGTCACTCCGAACAGACGTTATTTTTCTTTTAGAAGTAATAGATCGTTTTCTGTCGCTTCACGGTTGAAGAAACTGTTCGAGCTTTTCATTAGAAACTATGAAAAGTGAAAGGAAAGAGCGTAGTAAATCGTACAAAAGACCGAAGAATCAACATAGGGGAGTGGCTAAAGTCTTAAATACTTTCGCCACCTTCTTCCAAATAAAGGGATTACGAGAGATTTTTCATGACTCTGGTGATTCATGACTTCTTGGGGAGATCTTTGTTCTCTGGAAAACTCGAAATCACGTTTGCTTCGAGATTGCCCGTAACGAATTCGTCAATTAACCATCCAAGGAACCATTCTTAAAGCGATTCACTTCGCTCGTATCAACCCTTCTTCGAAGGACAAACTAAAACTTGCGAATAGCATTTTCTTCGGTAAGATTGAACGAGTGACGCACAAAGGAAACGAAATTATCCTTAAAAAATATCCATTTAAGGAAGCCTCGTAAATTATAGAAACGAAGGCGAAACGAAGGAGGACTGGCGTTAGCATGATTTCGCGCAGCACGGTGGT
>JAITYT010000268.1:50892-62183 GCA_025433975.1 Liostenogaster flavolineata | reverse complement strand
CGGAGAGAGAGAGAGAGAGAGAGAGAGAGAGAGAGAGAGAGGGAGAGAGAAGAGGGGAAACGGAAAGGATTTAGTTAAATTGGACTACACGCGAGGAATCTTCGGTGAGATTTGTTCGAGCATCGGAGAGCGCTGACCGTTGTAAAAGCACTTGCTTGGAAATGGCAGGGTGCCGGCGTGGTAGTGGCGATGGCAGTGGCGTATAGCGCCGGTGACGGTAGTTGGCGAACGAGAGGAAAACGTCTTTCTCCTTTCTTTCTATTTGGGGTTAGCATCGAATGGCGCGCGTCGGTGACCAGGTTGTCGATACGTGCTTGGCATCCCTCTACGAGCCGTTCTCTCCCACTCCGACCTATCCTCCTATTCCAAGGAGAAAACTCAAGATCGTAGGGCATTTGCTACCGGATCCACGGAATCCGCCGACTCGACTCGTCTCCTCTCCTCTCCTCCTTTCGCTTCTTTCTACGAGCAACCTCTTTTGGATACGTCGATCCGTACTCACCCTCCCTCCAACCCTCCATCCCTAGCCACTCTTCCATTTTCTTTCCGGCGACGACGTCGTCGACCCCTCGCCCCTCGATCCCCGCGCGCGATCAAACGTCTCTCGACATTGGATTTCGATGGACCGTCGTCTCGCTAGGAACGCTTCGTCTCGATTCTCGATCGCGTCGACCTATCGTCGATTCTACGTCGCTGGAGAGTACGAGGGATCGTGCGACGAGATACGCTCGCGAAGATGGATCGACCCTTCCTTCGTCGGTTTATCCTCTCTCTCTCTCTCTCTCTCTCTCCGTCTCTGCTACAAGGCCGACTCGGAATCGGAGAGGCTCCTTCTCGCGCCACGGCGCACCTGTTAATGGGGTGAAAATGACTCGAACCGTCGTCGACGATGGCTCGTCCTGTCCTCCCTCTCCTCTGGTAGGGTGTCGTGAACGGCGCTTACCGGTACGGGCATTATTGAATTCGCGCTTAAGCCAGCGATAATAACATCAAGCGTCGGCAGGCGGCGCGCGAAGCGCGAGGGCTGACGTAGCGTCGAAGATTTACGGTCGCGGGCCGGGGGCATGCATCCTGTATGAATGGCGGCGGGGCAGCTTGTAATAATTCAACTCCGCGGCCACACCTCGGCCACTTCCCGTCTGCAGTCTGGCAGGGCACGACCACCGCGCGCCGGACTGCTGCTACGCCGCGGAGGGGTTTCCGGTAACTGCGCGGTCGACGTCTCTTCCTCCACCACCTCCACCACCACCACCACCACCACCGTCACCTCCGCCGCCGATTCCAGCTTCGCCGTCGTTTCTCCTCGCTCGCTTTCTCTCTCTCTCTCTCTCTCTCTCTCTCTTGTTCCTTCCGTTCGATCTCCCGGTCCCATCTCGGTGCGTCTCTCTTGCTCCAGGCTGTCGGATGCTCGTTGGTAGTTCTGTCCTCGTTTGGCCCTTGGACGCGTTTCCTCTCGCTCCATCCACGCCCCCGGACAGCCACCCTTATCCGAGAGAGCTCGACCCGAGAGAACGAAGAGCCCTGATATATCGGCCGCACACATTGCATCGGATGGAACGCAATATGTCCGCCGAGAAAGGCAATAACCATTAGGTCCCGAGAAAACTGCCCCATTTCAAACGACACGAACGGTCGAATATCAGGAAATTTATATCTGCTAGTCTTCCACCTCCGTACTCCCCTAGCCTACCCCGTCGCACTCTTCGCCGTCGTCTCTTCCGCCGACGTCGGGTCCAGCCTTCGACCGGCTTCTCCAAGGATCCGCGAGTTCGAGACGCATACCGCTCGTGGCAGTGGAAAAGATTATGAAAGCGGAAGGGTAGTTTCGCCGGCGATGCACCGTCCTGCTATCCGTAATGTTCGAGAGGAAAAGAAAGAAGGAGAGAAGATCCGAATTAACAAATCGACTGTACCTAGGCGTGGTTACGATAACAAAGTCAGTCTCGAGTCAGGATCGCGAATCACGTTAGGAAAGGATACGTGGGGAGGAAATGGCGTCGGTAGGCTCTGAAAAACGAGCGAACACGTGACTGGAGGAAAGGAAAATGGCGTCGATAGGCGCTAGAGAAAGAACAAACGCGTGACTTGGAAAATTACGAATATTTATTCGCGAACGATGTAATTAACTCCTACTCGAGAGACGCTCGGTAGTAGGATGAAAGGATTGGACAATGTTGGATGGCCGGATGGCCAGGATACGCTTGGATGCGTGGAGAGGAGTCGGCGGAGGACGCGAACCTCGTGGCGACGCGAGAAAACTTGGATTTCGATCACGGAGCTTCCAGATCGAGCGAACTGGGTATGATAAACTTGGATGGTATTGGAGCAGGTTGGAATAAGAAAGATGGCGACGTAAGGAAAGCTTCTGCTTCGAGAACTACGCCCCACACTTAGACCGACCCAAGACTGCCCTCTCGTTGCGTTTCTTAGCGTAACCAGACGGACCCCTCTGAAGGGTTTTCGAAATGATCGCGGGACGTTGGACAAAAGCATCAAAGGTTAAAAAAATTAAATGGTCATAGAATCGTCGCCTCGAATCTGTGGCTGCTAGGAAAATTGTTGCGATTGACGTCACCAGTCAAGTACGTATGTTTACGTCTAGGTCTATTTTGTTTCGATATGTTTAGTCTATCCTAGCGTTCCGCTGTTCGAGCCTTTGGCGTTCTTTTTGTAAGAGCGGTAAGCACGAAGTTATATTCTTTTGCATCAAACTTTCACTTAGTCGTTACAGTTTTGTACTTTACTCTGGTCCAAAAACCCAACAAGAATGAAGAAATTGTAGCCATCCTCCTGGCGCTCCGTTCAAACCTGAACACTTAAGGTGGCACCGATTCGATCGCGGCCCTGGAGTCTCTTTCCATCTACCTAAAGCTAAACGATTCGTAGTATCAGTCGCGGACGAAGAAGTTAGACGCGGCCATCGGAAGGTACGCGGAGTAATTGGAAAGGAAGAAGTTTCATTCGTCGCGTTTCGATCTCGACGTCCTCCTCCTTGGCGGACGTCGATACGTAATATCGATACCGAACGAATAATACATCTTCGATAAGGTAGAGATATATCGTGGGTGCGCGCGGCTGTTACGCGCAGTCAGATTTATGGCTGGCGGCGAAGCGCGCGAGCGTCGTCGTACCGTCGACTGCGGAAGAAATATTACAGATTGCTCTTTTCACGCGACAACGGCTGAGCTGTCGCGCGACAAATGCGACCCGGACCGACACTCGTAAACTAGAAGGTCGCTTTCGCGCTTCGTAAGAGCCATCTCGCCTCCCACGTTTCTCTCAGCTCGACGATTTTTCGCTCGAGCGGCGTATCGTCGTTCGAGCGCCCGTCCTTCGTCCAAACGCTACTCGGAAGAGTGTATAAAATTAAAAAATTCTCTAAATAGCCGTACGACTTCCGAGCTTGCAATTTTTCGAGGGGTTTACCGAAAGTACGTCGTATTCGTCTCGGAGGAACGGAAAGGTCGTTACTAAGGTCACGCGAGCGTAAGCGCGTAAGCGTTTGGCCGCGTTAAACTTCGCGCATCGATCGTTACTTTAAGAGGTGAGAATTGACATAGTAGCGGTATGTCGTAACCCACGGTCTATAGCACGACCTCGGTGGCGAACGGTGCTGGAGACGGCGAGCGCGATTCTGCGGGCTGAAATTGCTTTTCCCTTATAAGGCGCCATTATCACGCACCATCTTGTACGAATGGCTCCGTAAAATGCCAAACCGGGAACTCGGTATTGCTGTGTTCGGTGCTGCGGTCAGCTTTGACCGTGGCAAAAACTATCCGCCTCCTTCTCTCCACCGCGGAAGACGCGATTGTGTGGCGAAATTGTGGTCGCTCTTTCTCTCCTCGTCGCGTCGTCCTCTTTACATCCTTCGGAGTCGTCGCCTCCTCCTTTATCTCTCTCTCTCTCTCTCTCTCTCTCTTACTTTTTTCAAAGGGTGGAAGGAGATCGCCGGTTGGCCGAACGAGAGAAAGAGGGATAACGAGAAGGTGGTTAGGGCAAAGTACCTAGTGAGAGGAAGAGAAAGAGAAGGAGAAGGCGCGGGTACATCGTCCACGACGTAATATCGGCGAACGACGCCACACACCGGCCAAACATAACGGTATAACTTTGCCAAATGATGCTATTCGTTTAATTTCTTGGAACGAGCCGCAACGTTCGCGTTTCTCTCAAGAAAGTATTAATAACGGGGAGTTTAGAGTTTAGGCGCGGTACGAGACGAATTCGAAGAAGAGAATTAACTCCTTATCGTACGCGCTATCTCTCGTTTGCGCGGACCATGGTGAGCAAGTTGATCGGTCGCGCGCCGAACCATTCGGCTGTTCAGCCGAACTTGCGCAAAATGTACACTTCTTCTGACATGCGCGAATTCAGGTTCGGCGCGACAAAAGCAATCGTGAAATAATAAACAACGTTTGGGGGCATCTAGTTATTTTAAGATGTCTGGGGCGTAATCGTGAACAAGAATTATTTTTTATTTCAAAGTGAATAATGAATCGATAACAATTTTTAAATTAGTACTTAGTTAATTTAACATAAGTAACGCCGTTAACGTAATCAACGTAATTCAACACGGTTAACGAAACATACTTTATTAATTATGTTTTGAAAAAACTTGCATAAAATTAGTAGCCTTCAACCGCGTGGTATCTTTCAAAACAATAAGGTACCTGTAACGCAACTCCTCGGTTTTTACGTTTCCACGTTTCACACCTTTTCTTATGTTTCGTACAAATTTAACAGAATATAACGTAATATAAACGTTTGGAATAAACGACGATTATAAATCGCGGTCTACGTACGGTACGATTACTAGGTTTTATCGGAGCTCGAAATTATTTTATTACTCTTTCCATTCGTTTCCATTTGTGTCTCGGACGGTTACGCGTCTTTACGTGTCTTCCGACGTTCTTCTCCTTTCTTCCTTTCACCTAGGCCGAGGGCAGGCATCAAAACATTTTACCAGTACGCCGTGTTTCTTTCGTTGATTCCTTCTAGCATCTTTCGAATGAATATCGTTCGTTTTCCATTTCAGTTACTGGAAGGAATCGATGGTGCATCTATCGTTCGCGATGGTCGCCAACAGGATTAAAAGTCATCCACTCGATCGGGTCGAGCGACGACACTCTCGAGGATCGTGATTTACTAACCGCCTCGACGTTTACGAAAATCCTTGGTCGTTAGTGGCTTCTCGCATGACAGTGCAAAGTAGTTTGCCCTCCGCCTCTTTCTCGCGCAATAATAAATTCTACTTCCCTCGCTCGCTTCGGAGCGCGCTTCCCCTCGCTGCTGCCGCGAAGTAGCCGACGGAGATAAAGCGATCTTCCTTCTCGTGGCACGATCGCGACAGCGCCTGGTACGAAGGATAAGGCGCCGCTGTGCCACTCGATCCTACCCATCGCGTTTACGACCTTCTACTTTACCGGGACGTTCGCGCTCTGCTCCAACATTTTCCCTGTATTTCCTCTTATTTCGCGTTAACTCGATAAACCGTGCATCGGAGAATCATCGAAACATTTTCGAACGTAGGAAGAGGCTGACGCGACGCGCGACCAGTTCTACGAGACCAATCGAGTTTTCCGCTCTTTTTCGTAATGGGAGGATCTCTCGTTATGGCGGCGCTGAATCTAACGGTGCTTCGCACCGGTCGCGTGCGCGTTACGATAGCCATTTTCTCCTTTCCAACGAGAAGACCGGAAAGTCGACGAAAAGGTAGTCGAAAAGGCGCATTCGAAGATAATAAGGAGAAAAATATAATAGTTTCGATCGTGGAGAGTGGAAAATTATTTTCAAAGGGCAACGCGAATCGCTTTTATTGGATCGGTAACTAAGTACCTATTCGAGTAGGTATCGTACGAGGCGCCTCTTCGTACGCACGCGCGATACGAATATGTATTCGTCCGTTCGTTCTACCGCGTGCTTCTATAAATTCCGCTCTCCCACCAGAATGTCGTAAGAAAATGCAATCCTACTCGTTGAGCCGTTTAAGTGAAACGTCTTGCGTACGCGAGCAGTCGTGAACGCCGTATGAAACGCAACCTGCTCTTGATAACTCCATCCACCTTTCGTACGCGAACGCTCGCTCTATCGGCGCCGACGAATTTTTCCTTCTCCCCGTTTATCGTGGCCCATCGATCGACGATCGACTCGCAACGATTAACCCTTTCGTTTCGGGTGCCGCTTGTAGCCGGCGTCCAAATTATGCGTATACATGTACAATAAATAAATTCCTATGTTACCTATTATTTTTTCTTTTCTATTTGGTATTTTAATAATCTTGCAAGTTTGTTCATATCAACGCATCGAGGACGGGTGACGAGATATCTCGTTTTATCGTTTTCTCGCGTGCGCATATCGACGACTCGAGAAATGAAAAATAAATTGATTTTCTTGTTACGTTACCGAGGCAACGAAGTCTTGCGTATTCTTATGACGAATGACGATGAATGAAATAAATGTACGTCGAAATTTCGAAAGCGCGTTAAGCGAGCAGTGTTTTTGTCCATCTCCCTCAGTTTTTGAGAAAATCGATACATTGATATATAATAGTTTGGCAACATCATGTGCGCATATTTATAAATGTTAAAGCTAACGGAACTAGTTTTTGCCTCGATTTTGGGGTACTCTGTTTGACTTCTCTCAAAAAGTAGAGGTCGTATTGTACTTCTTTGCGCAGAACCGTAAAATGGTATAGGAAAATCGTCATAGAACTAATACGCGGGTCTTGCCTCGTAAACGCGTGGTATATAAATAAAAAATGGAGTATTACAAACATTAAAATTTTTAAATTTCGCGAAAAAATTATTGATTAGCTTCTGATGAATACAGGTAATCTCTCCCATAGCGAAGTAAAGCCAACAGAAAATGAAATGCTGCCAAAAAAAAACGTATACAATGCAAGATTAAAAAAATCTTTTAAATGTTTAAACTTTTACCTTTATTGTATTTAATTTTTCTTGCGTTTTCGTTTAATACGTATATGATATATGTTCGCATTAACTAAATAAATAAATATGAGTAATAAAATTAACAATTTTATCAAATAAACCCATCTTTTTGATCGAATATTTTAACAGCGACACTCACTCTGTGTTTGACGACTATACTCGTCATGGCTCGATTTTCACGACACGTACAGGTGCGCGCTCTGAAAAGAGGGCGCCACAGCTAACTGGTTAAAGAAACTCCGTTATTATTTAGCGCCATTACTTAGTTATTATTTTGCATGGAGCAAACCGTACCTTTTTATCCTATCGCGTAATAAACGATCGTTCTCGCTCTCTCCGCTCCCTTTCCTCGATGTACCACCACGCCCTTTCCCTGTGCGTCGTTGCAAGAAGGCCACGTTCCCGACACGAAGGACGCCAGAGCGTCGAGCCCACAGACCGAGTAAGTCATGAAAGTGACAGCGACGTCGGGTCTAGGAATAGCCGACCGGTGTCGGTACAGGACGCGTAGCGTGATGGACGCGCGTTACACGCCACGAAGAAAAATGGAGAAGCGGCGAACGCGCATATTAAGACGTTCATTAGCGAGATGCGTGTTCCTCGCGGCGTGACTACCTACAAGCTGGACTACTACTAGAAGCGTGACTACACGGAAGAGGCCCGAACGCAGCAACAAACGACCGACCGACCGACAGACGCAAAGGACAGCAAAGGCATTGATGGGTGATGAAGGGTCATCCCCTGCGGCGTGTTTTGTGTTACAAACGGCGACTCGATTCCGACTCGGTCCCTCTCTCCTTCCTCGATCGCGACTACTCGCTTCGTTTTGTCTCTCTCCTCTTTTGCGTTTCGCTTCCTCCCTTTTACGCTCTTGGTCTTCCCTTTCTTTCTCTTACCTTGTTTACATTCGACTCGTTGTACTCGCGCCTTCTCTCCTCTCTCTCTCTCTCTCTCTCTCTCAGTATCTCGTTCGAGTACTCACACAGACGGCGACTCTAGCCACTCGGTGGCTCGTATACGTGTACGTATTTACCTCCTTGGAGGCATCATTAGCCGGCATTGTGCGCGCAACACGCATACGCACTCGAGGTAAGAGTTAGCACGACACCCGCTGCGCCAGCGAGATTTGCGATAGAGTTAATGATGCCGGGACCGCGGCGATTTAACAATAAGCCGCATTATTTACAGTCGGCTCTCGGCTCCATTACCACCGGTTGACCGGCTCACCTGGCCCCGGTGTTCCTCCTCCTCCTCTTTCCCCTTCATCCCTTTCTCCTCATCGTCGGCACTCTTCGCAGTCGATGCTTTCCGCTCCACCAACATCGGCATCGGCACCGACACCGGTGCGTTTCGGTTGTCTCTTTCTCTCTCTCTCTCTCTCTCTCTCTCTCTACCTTTCTCCGAGCAAGAGCGACGACGGCGGTTTGCATCGCGTCACTACGAATGCACGGAGAGCGATATTAAATCTTTATAATCAGCCCGACGGTACCTACGAACGCATTTATAATCCCGTACGATCTCCCGTGCGCGCGCGCGTATCGAAGTTTCCTCTACGCGTCCCATCATCGGACCGTGACGTTCGTACAATGATTCGCGACGTTCTTCCTCGCGAGTCTAACGCGAAGGTAAGTCAATTTGACGCGATTATCGATTTTCTTTTTTTCGTTTTATCGTCGAGACGAGACGCGCGTCAAAGACGCCGCTCGCGAAGAAGACGAAGATTTTATCGATTTTCGGCTGAGATTACGAGGAAGATTTATTTATACTATAATCGTCGCGCGATTAACGAACGTCGCGGAATCTTGTCGTCCTTTCGATCTTCTTCGAAGTCATCTTTCTTGATCGATTATGCATAACGGAAGAATATAATCTAACGTAATTTGCATGAGAGTCTATCTATGCGTTATATCGTCGATCAGCGATACGATTTATTTAACCAGGCAGCCTATACGTGTCGCGAGAATCAAGCGATGACGAGTATATTCGTCGAACACAAGTAAGAGTCGCTGTTAAGATATTGGATCGGAAAGATGCTTTTATTTTACAACGTTGACAATTTTATTACTAATATCTACTTGTTCGTTTAACATTCACATATACTACATAAATAATAAACGAAAAACGTATCGTGATTCTTTCCTAATCTTATTTTTATAACGACGTAAACACCTTCGTTTATACGATCGTTTGTCGATCCAATAGTATCTTCAATGTATTCCATCAAGAAGTTCACTCGCGTTAAAAATGAATTTAAACAAATAATATCCAAAAGGTGCAGGAGTATTTTTTTTATAATATTTCTTTAGTTAAATCAGGACTTCAGCGCTGGACTCGTTGCCTTTCGACTCTTGCTTTTACATCTAAAAAACCTTATCATCGCACATAAATAAATTCGTGAATATGTTTTGTTTCTCACAGAAAATACAATTTAAATAGCTAATAGCCACAATTTTTTGTATTGTTATTAGCTATGTGCGAATCGCGTTGAAACACGGCCAAGCGAATGGCCGAACTGATATATCAGTTCTGATATGTATATTTATATACATATATTTTTTCGTTTCCCTCCGACTATCGTGCAAGTCCTTACTTTCTTCCGTTCGCGGATCGTACAGAAAGCGACGGATGCAGGGAGAAAGAGATAAAGGCAAAAGGGGAGCGTACTATTCCCGACGATTCACACGCACGATGCCAGGATAATAACTTTTGGGATTTCAAGTACGCGTGGTTTAATTTTGGGCAGCGGTTAAGAGCTGCCGCGGGACATTACTCGTTATTATACCTCCAGCAAATTCCTACCCAAAGCGGTGCAGCCGACAACACGCCTGGGAAATATACGTCGTACTTTCAATCAGCGAGAATATCCTTAAGGATTTCCTGATTTCGTTACGCGTTCGTGCATTCGCGCCGCGCTATAAATCCACCTCTCGAACGAGCGGAATAGATGAGGGGGATGGAAAAGGTAACTAGAAGGATTTTTACTCTACGCGTCTATTACAATATAATATATACGAATATTTGGCGAGTCATCCAAGGCGATTGCTTTAAATTACACCATATTTTATAACTGGCGAAAAGGACGGTCTTGCGTACGCGCGCGCAAGAGGGGAACGATGAGTCGAGACACTCGTACGCACACTCGTACCCATGTTGTATACGTATTGTTCCGCATCGTAGGATCCGAGTCGAGGATGGCAAAGAGCAGCGCCTAGCAGCTGTCCCGATAAAAAAGTCAATGGTTGGTTTTAGCGGTGGTTGGCGACTAACCGCGGCACCCATTTCAAACCAGATCCAGATTTATACGCTATGCCTGGTATGTCAAACAAATCCATCCGAGGCGACGTACCGAAGCTACGTTTTAAATTCCAATTAATTGGCAGCGCGATCCCGTGAACGCGTCGGTCAGAACGAGGGATAAAAAGCGGAAAAAGGAAAAAGGCCGTTCTCCCGTTAGACTTTTGCGCGAAGCCGACTCGCTCGCGTACGCGAAAGCATTCGCCAGGGCTACGCTCGATATCGAACATAACTTCGATCGCGAACTACGCCGCAAACTCGAAGGATGGAACGCCACGATGAAGCGAGTCTCCAGGCTACCGGCGAACAAGATTTTACGAGAATGTCGCTGTGACGTCGCGCGAATTCGTCGTTCATCGCCGACTCCGCCGATGAATTCCTGATTTATCGTCCATTAACACTTTGACTGCCACGCCGAAATCACGTGTTTTGCTCAGCACGCCACGCAGGGAATATTTTTATTATTCAAAGCAAATAGTGGCAAAACAATAATAAATTGGTGATATAAGGAAGGAATTAAAGCAGGAATTCATTTCTTTCGACAAAAAAATCGCATTCGTTATTTGATCGTAAGAGAAGCGTGTAAAATATATTGGAAGGGCAAGCGCAACTGGTGATAAAATTTTGCAGAGGGAGTTATAAAAGAAACGTTAAATTTGTGGGATCAAAAATTGCAAAAAGGTGACCACCTACTGCCCAGATTGCATCGACGAGCCACATTTATGTTTAAAATGTTTGAACACAATGCCAGATGCAAGATTTCATAGAAATAAATCTTTTATTTTCGAAGTTCCAGTAACAGTTTTTAATTGTTCAATGGGACACTTTTTATTTCAAAGTGACTGTCAATTTTCATTCGACTCTTACAATTGTAAGTACAGCAGAACCTGTTTTTGTGCGATAGATAGAGAACGCATATAAGAAATCGCACTTAAAAAATACGTTAAGGATTTACGAAATATGTAGCGAGAAAGTGCTTCCAAACAAAATAAATAACACATGGAAACATTCTAAAAACATTTAATTTCTCATTTTACAGATTTCTTGGTGCAA